>QKZZ01001052.1:0-10301 GCA_003521265.1 Cetradonia linearis
GTAGGTGGATTTCAAAAATTGGTTTTGAGCTTGTGGTGTTCTTTTTTCCTGCAGCAGTGAGCACATTGTAAGCCTTACAAAAATCGCTCTAGCCCGAAAAGGTATTAGCCAAATCGCAAAAAGCACGCACGAGAAAACCTTCACTGCGTCATAAATAATTTGGAGGCTATGCAGAGCATATATCGAATGAAATGAAGGCGGTCAAGACCGACTATTGCTGTGATGTCAAGAGTCGCGTGTTCGCATGTTCATGTCTCGTCGACGGATTTGACCTTGTAGAGTGTTGACGTCGGTGAGAGCGGCTACAGATCCGAGAAGGATTAAACGCTGCAGGAAGTTTTAGCCAAGGTTCTCAGAAACTAGATGCGAGTCTTGCTCGCCAAATCTGATCCGGCCAATGACTCTGCCACGATACACATCAGCTAGAACAAGCTAAATCGTCCATTTATGGTAGTGCTTGAAACAATGGAGATATTTGTTGGTTGTGGGAGATATCAAGCATTGTGTGACTTTTGTTACCACGTGAAAGCACGGTGCGAGACCGCGAGCACGAATACGAGGCTCGAATGTAGGGTTGTTGTATGTTGTTGCCTGAGACATTTTGTGAGTCATGGGGGCTAGACTGGTTGTGTCCAGAAAGCCATGCGATTGCGCTTAGAGCACGTGGAACTATGAGAGATGCCACCGCGTATGCAATCAGCCCAGAGCGTTGAACGAAACGCTACGCTTTCCGCATTTGGTGTACTCTGCAAGCATGAAGACCATCATTCCTTTTGGAACTCGAGCTAAGTTCAGAAGCGGAGTCGATTAAGAACCCCCAATGCTTTCACTAGCCTGTTGATTGTTTCCGTACAGCTCGAAATTAATGGGACAGCAACAACGTTTGCAAGCACGCGGCATGATGCAGCTGCAGCTAAAGCAAGCTCTCACGAGTGCTTAATCAAAGGCGCGCATTACTTGCCTTGACCAGTTAAAGTCCAGACCTTTGGAACATGCGGTATCATACGCAGTTTTGGATAGTTTTGTATGGCTCAGTTGGTTGATTAGTCTTTGTAGGAAGGTGGAGTTTTTCGAGAAAACACACCCATAGCTCTAACCCAAAGGGCTTGGCTACGTAAGATCACAAAGTGGAAAAGCTTGCGAATTTATCATTTCCGTTGATAGACGCGTCAAAATCAACGGTAATATCGGATTGAATCCTCGGGTTTTGACGCACTTCAGAGGCAGTAAATGAGTCTTCGTGTCTGAAGCGCTTAGCGAACTACATCTATCCGTTAGAACCGGTTGAACAACGACTTAGATGCTCACACTATTGATGACTTACCTTACGCTAATCTCCTAGACAGATATCAGATAGGCAGATATCATTAGTTGACTATATTGCCGTGAACCCGGATCCCACAGCTCACAGAGGGGGGCCGTGAGTCCCTGGTAACCAATCACAGAGCCATGATTGCTTGCAGATTGAGTTGACAGACCAGGTTGTGAATCCCTAGACCTCGTTAGTGACCTCGAAGGTACCTTTAAAGGTCGTAAAAGGGTTTGTCGGCGAGACCGTAGAATGGCCTTTTTTCAGCCCCAAGGCTGTTTCATATACGTGGAGTGGGTGTTTACGAAGATCATTGAATCTAAAGTGTCCAATTGATGGCTCGGTCCGGGCAGTTTACGACCATGTGAGCTACTGAATGGGGATTCTAAAATAAACATAGGGCTGAGGATTGAGGTTACATTTGAGGAGTACGTGCACATTGATGCCTGTGAGGCTGTGTTTTAGTACGTTGGTAGTCTCTCGCTTATCGCGCTTTGCCCCCAGAACAGGACAAGCGCGAAGGGTAGGGCTGCCGCAGTGTCCGGGGCTTGCACTGATGTTGGGTGTTTTAGTATCTGGATTGCAAAGCCTGGGGTGATGGTGTTGTACTTTGATCGTTTCTGAGTCAAGTATTTCGAGTCGAATATAATCGGGCCCCCCCCTGCTGAACGAAGACAAGCCAGTTAGGAGCCTGAACTGGCTATATATTGCTCCGTACCCTTGTATATGGTGCTTTTGGATCATTTCTATAAAAGAGATGGAGGTATCATGCAATACCGAAGCATCGAAGATAACCGGCAACCTTCATCGGGGTATCAAAGTGCCGAAAACACGTACGGTGCTGTTCAACTCCTTAGGACATACCATTCAGTGGTACGATATCGGCGATTCCAGAGTCAGTCGAATCGTCAGCAAGGCTTGAGAACGATGGTAAATATCCCAGGTCGAAGCAAAGGTTGTCTGACGTGCCGAAGGAGAAAGGTCAAGTGCGGTAAGTTTGTAATCTTCCAGGACACTCGAGCATAGAGCTTACTCCTCGATCAGACGAAGGCAAGCCTACCTGTCAGCGTTGTCAAAAGGGAGGCCATGAGTGTCAAGGCTACCCACACCCACTTCGTGTCGTCTTCGACCGTTCCTGTGCCGAAGTCCCTTCCGAGAAGGAGGGAGAAGCTTCGACTTCGAAGGCAGCGGAACGTACAAACGACGGCAACAAGTTGGCTGTGAGTCGCAGTGACAGCCGTAGTCTCAGTGGTACGCCTAGCAACGAAGAAGATGGTAAAGTCCAGCAAGAGCTGGCTACAGGCCCATTTCTCAGGGAGCCGGGTCTCTCACCGTCTAGAGACGTTATATATTCAAGTTTCCTCGTTAAGAACTTGCTTGTGCATCTGGATATAGGCAAAGGTGCAATTCTGAACGCATTTGAGAAGAGATCTCCAACAACCGACGACTCTGTCCAAGGTACGCATGAGTGAGACTGACTATTTCCTAATCGATATTGTACTCCATGCGGAGCAGAAAGCTCGTTCAGCTTTCTATATGGGTGCCTTAAGCTTTTCAATGAATCAGACCAAGAATTCTGGATCCCATACTGACTCTGGTGCTCCTCTAGCCTTAGCCATGGCTTTTTACGGCCGTATCCACCGCCAAGATGATATCTGTCAACAAGGGGCTATATGGTACGGAAAGGCGCTCAGGAAACTGTCAAGGGACTTGACGGATCCCGATCACGTCTGGTCAACCTCAATCGTTCTTTCTACGGCAACATTGGCCATTTATGAGGTATGTTGTATGATTTGGGACCTTTGCGTGATACAAAGCTCCATGTGGAAGACTTGCTGTTCTCTCTGAACATTGGCCCCAAATAACACACTCGCTGAGTATGTTGAATTCGAGCTGACCATCCATAGTTTGTGACATCGACCCAAATGACCCCCTGGATTCAACATGCTGGTGGTGTAGGTCGCCTCATCGAAGCTCGGGGCCCGTGGCGACACCAATCGCCAGAAGAACTTCGTTTGCTCAGAGCTGTGCGGCCTATGATCGTAAGTCAGGTCTCCAATCCTTGCTTAGGATAAGAAGGCTGACGCCGATTATATCGAGGCTGCTAGGGCCACCAACCACGGCACTCGATGCTTCCTCGAGGAACTAGATTGGAGGACTATACCCTGGGCCTTGGACCCAAATCAGAAGTCGCCACACGACCATCTCACTGATTTTGCCTGCGCAGTTCCAGGCTTGCTTGAAGATCGAAAATACCTCAAAATTGCTAGACTTGCGGATTTCGCTGTCTCCACATCGACTGCCAAACTAAAGGCTTCCAAGGTTACTTGTTTCGCAATTTTGCCATCAACAGCGGACCGCGAACGCGCTCCCCGGTCTCGCCAAGACTACCAATCTTCAGTGACAGCCTTGGAAGGCCGAATCGCGGAGAGTGTTCGTGCGCTACAGGACTGGAAGAGTTCGTGGGACGAGTCCAGCCCTAGGCTTTCTGCTGTGGGTCTAATCTCCTCTCAACCATCATCCTACGATCTTCCCTTAGATCTCTTCGGACCGGCACTTCAGTTCTCAGACCTCCAGCGGGCCAATACCTACACTCTGTACAATATGATCTTGTTTCACCTTCTTGGTATTCTGATAGAAATTAGATACGGCTGGTTATCGCCCAACGCTTCCTCGAGTAGCACGTCCTCATCTCTCGCGACGGTTTATGTCTCACCGTCGCAGAGTGTAGACATTCCCGCGGACTTAACGCACAAACGCCGTGAAACAGCGGTCGAGATCTGTCGAGCCGTGCCTTATCATCTCTGGTTTGAGAAGCACGGCAGCGCCGGAGCTTACCTACTCATGTGGCCCCTGATGAGTGCACTCCAGCTATTTACACCGCCATGGACTGAAGCGCCAACACCAGAAGCCCAGTGGATCAAAGGCGTGCTCAGACACATATCGGAGAGATGGGGCCTTGGATCGATGTTTTTGGCGGATGAGGAATGATAATCATTACGCGCCTTGCTTTTGCTCAGTATCGTTTACCCCAGGGCTGCGCCCTAGTGTCTTCTTGCATAGCGAGGTTTCATCGGGTCGGGAATAGAGATAAGGCCAGGAGCCGAGATACCGCGGGTATCGTTGAATATGTGTGTGTGATTGTGTGTACGATCGTGTGTGTGAGATTCGATTTATTGTCCGTCCCCACTTATTAGTGATGCAGACATCACGAGCTAGACATAACATTGCTGTCCTTAAATAAGAGCCAGGCCTTCCTGCATTTACCATATAACTATGGGTATTAAGCTCCCTTCCGCATATATCTTCCAGGGGAAATTTCCAAAAACTCTAGAAAATTAGCCTTTATTCTAAGCATAAAAAGAACAGGGAGAGTTTAGCAATTGGAAGCTTGTCTTACGTAAGCCCTAAATATTTCCCTGTAATTATAAAATTATATATAATCAGAACCCCTCCTCCTAGCCTCCCCCTATTTTATAATGATGGCGTAAACTCAATCCACAGATCATTCTTCAGGGATCAAGAGCTTTAAGCCGATGATGAGATCTCTTGGCTCCCCTATGGCTGGACAGAGAGTTCGTAGCCAGCACCGCGTGCAGGTAGACCTCCTAGCTAGCCTCGTTGAATATTGTTGGGATTTTTCGGTTGTACTCTGTTCCAAATGGTTGTGGCCTTCGCCATGTGAGGTGCCGTTGGCCGCAAACTTAGGGGTTTTCTTCAGTTAAGAACCAAATATGTTTTGAGCTTTGTCCATTCGCGAGAACGTTTTCAGACACAATATTCATGCCAAAGCAATCCACTTCAGTAATTGCGAATGAACATGAGTAATGTAACGCATGCGAGGTAACCCTGAGGTCAGAGAGATGGCTGGTTGTTGTAACAATAACCGAGGAGCTCCGCTTATAAATCCAGGCTGGGGAGCTTTGCTGTGCTAGCGCTACAGATTGTGAATTGTGTAACAGACTGAAAACCCATCAGCAAAACAACCACGCATGATTCGAGAAGTTAAACTTGTTCAAGAGCTAGTTTTCAAAAGGATCTTCGGCAAGACAAGGCTGGATACTCGCCGAAGTTTTACCCGGCCGCTTTTGGTTTTGCGATGCACCAAAGACACTGATGACAACAAATCGTTTGCAGCCATATTACATCAGATCCAACCCGGCATGGGAAAATACTCAGAGTCTGAAGAATGGGAAGATATTATTCCCATATCGCAGGATGACGGCGGACCAAACCCGTTGGCTGCAATTGCATACACTGACGAATACACTGAAGCAATGTCCTATCTTCGAGCGGTCATGGGCAATGACGAGAAGTCCGAACGGGTACTTGGATTGACTGAACATGTTATCGGGATGAACCCCGCACACTATACAATTTGGTCAGTCGGCCTTCAGTGACCCACGATCCTTGGTTGCTCATGAGTCCTACAGGCTTTATAGGGCAGACATCCTAATCGAGCTTAAAAAAGATCTTCTACAGGAGCTTGAATGGCTGAACGCAATTTCCATCAAGCATAGCAAGAACTTTCAGATCTGGTACTTATCCATCTCGGCATTCCATTCAAAGCTGACTGCGATTCTTCTCAGGCACCACCGCCAAGTGGTTATGTCCCATATACCAACACTACCCCCCACAGAACTGTCATTCCTCGCCCGTGCCTTTGCCAAAGACGCCAAGAACTATCATGTCTGGTCTTACCGTCAATGGCTGGTTCGCCGCTTCTCTTTATGGGACTCCGAGCTTCCCTACGTTGAATCACTTCTCCAGTCGGATGTCCGCAATAACAGTGCATGGAATCACCGTTGGTTCACAATATTCGCACGGCATGCGGATCCCGAGAAGCATAACATAAAGAACGGTGATGCAGACTCAGAGGTTAAACCAGACGTTATCGAGAAAGAGATCGAATACACCAAAGCGGCCATCTCAATCGCACCACAAAATCAGTCGCCATGGAATTACCTAAGGGCTTTAATGCGAAAACAAGGAAAGGGGCTTGTGCCTATGAAGGCTTTCGCTGAGCAATTTGCGGATCTGGAAAAGGAGGATGAGATTCGGAGTAGTCATGCTCTGGACTTCCTGGCGGATGTCTACGCTGAAGAGCAAAATAAAAAGCAGTCGGCGAAAGCTCTGGAATTGTTGGCTAGGCGATATGATCCTATTCGGAAAAATTATTGGGATTATCGGAGAAGCCTATTGGGCTTGGGACAGGTCGGGGCATGAGTCAGATCCAAACCTTTGTGCATGCGATTTCATGACTGGCGTTAGAGGAAGATACCCCGGGGGCAAATGACATGTCTCAAGATGTTTTCATGACAACGGGAAAGCGACTATGCCGGGCGGCAGACCTTTTACTCGCATGTCTCATATTCCCCTTCTTTCTAATGGCGATCTAGTGGACAAGCTAACTCTCGAGATGCTTACTCGTCCTATGGCTATGTACAAAATTCGAACCAAACCAGCCCCCAATTCTCCTTGACATGCCTTGTGCTTCGAGTCCGTTCTGCGTCCCATGACACAGGGATATGTCAATGGTTGTCAGTCATAGGCTCTCTCGGTGCGCTCAGTGTACTCGGCACAACTCGGTCGTTCGTCGTCACTCTCTCAATTCCCGCGTACTTCTCTCTGAAACTCATCAACGCCTCGAGCGTGATGTCCGAGCCGCCGCAGACGACAATCACAACCTTACTCTCGTTCGTCAGCTTTGGCAGTAACTGCTTCAGTCTTCCGTCATAGCAGACTGCCACGCTAACCCCACAAGCCGGCTCAACAATCAATCTTTCATCATCCGCCAACCGCCAACAACCCATCGCCGCCTCGGCATCGGACAGTACAACACTCCGTACGTTCTTCCTCTGGCCCAATTCGAATGTCTTTTGCGCAACCCTCTTCGCCCCCAGACTGGTCGCTATGCTAGTAATTGCAGGCAACGTAATAACCTCGCCCTCTCTTAGCGACGTGGCGAGGGACTCAGCACCCACAGTCTCCATAGCCAAAACGCTCACGTTATCCCAGCCCCTCCTCTCCAATCCCAACTGGATACCGCCAAACAGCCCACCCCCGCCAACACTACACACAATCGCATCTGGCCTCTCCTCCAACTCGCCGACCATCGTGCTTGCACCGGCCCGCACATCATCGTGATCGAATGGTGGTACATATACACCATACTGATCGTTCACCAGCACTTCCTCTCTCAGATATTTGTCGGCTTCCGCCCAGCTCGCACCATGCTGCACCACCCTATACGCGCCCGCAGTCCTAATCTTCGCAATCATAAGAGGCTTGGTACTGGTGGGCACAACAACTGTTGCAGGGCGCCCGAGCGAGCGGGCAGCGGTGACGCAGGCGAGACCGGCATTGCCGCCCGAGGAGGAGTAGAAATGGGTATGATCAGGTTTGGGATGGGTCAGAAGAGCTTGACGGATGAGGTTGCCAATGCCGCGGGATTTGAAGGAGCCGGATGGTTGGAGGTTTTCGAGTTTGAGGAAGATGCGGCTGCGGTGGTTTTTAGTGAGAAGACTTTAGCATGTAGTAGCGGGAAATATGCACCAGCCTGCAGCTCTGGAGAGCGCAGATGATTCTTTTACAGGGGTAGATATCCAGGGTTTGGTAATATTTGAAGGTCCTGTGCTACCCATCTTGGAAGTGTTGTAGGAAATCAAAATATCAGGCAAAGCGGGAGCCGCATAGACTTTTTCAACCTGCGCAATGCGCTTCAAGCCAGCTTCAAGCGTATTTAGCAACCTTTTGTTGAAATATTAATTTTTGCGCAAAAATTTGTTAAGCCCATGAGCCCGCTCCGGAGCTCCCGCGTTGCCGATATAGGGAGGTAGTGTTAACAATGAATCAAAGAGAACATTAAACACTCGTTTGAGTTGTGAGCGAAACATAGCAGGCAATCCCAGCTCCCCTCTTATCATATTGAACGTGAAGGATGAGTTAACCTCATGTACTTGTAGCCGTTTGAAAGTGCTAGGCATCGCTTAGAATTTCCCTCTTAGCATGTCTTCTGTCGGAAAATTGAAAAGATGTACGCGCACACCGTCTCAGTGATAATAGTAGTATATGATGTTTGTACTGTCGTAATAGCTTTTCTGACATCTTCTCAAACTTTTCCTCATAGTCATGGCTACTCAAACGGAGAGGACAACGTCGAGAACAATCTACAAGGCGCTGGAGATTCGTCTCCAAAACACCATGCATGAAAGCGGTTCTTACTCTGAGGGATGCTAGATAGTCCCGGTACGCGTGCAAAGGAGACGGAGAATCAACCATGTCAGGGAAAGTGGGGGAATGATTTGAACATGGCAGTCTTACTGATCTCTTGAGGAGTGCTCTCCCGTCAGCTATGAGACTTAATGAGGTTGTCAAGTGCCAGCTGTTATGTTTATCATACAAGGCTATCTGCCTGCCTGTTTTCTGAGATTTTAGCACTTCTTGTCGCCAACACGGCCTTTCCTTGTTGCAAACATGAATGAATATTCTGGAATAATTTGAGAATGAAGCATAATTTCTGCATACAGAGAGATGGTAGCGCAGGAAACCTATACTTTTGGTGTGAAGAATGTATTGACTTGATAAGTGTCATGGGCCGAAGAATGAAAGTTTTTGAGATATGTCGAGACGTTGTTGTTAGACAATTTCAGGATTGGATCCGATAATGAAGAGGATGTATTAATTATCCAAAGAGGTAGTCTTACGAGTCTTTGAAATATTGATGTTTTCGCTCATTCTGTCACCTCCCACTCCCCTGTTCTATCACACTTGATACAATAAATTCAAGCACTCTCCGCAAACATCTCGCATTAGCATCCAAGACAGTAGGTAATGACGCCTTCTGATCACTTTTTGACTCTATGCCTGAAGTGTCTTGGAAATCCCTGATCAGGGTCAAGTAGGCCTTAAATATGCCCCCAAAATTTTCTAATGACCTTGCTTCCGAGGTCATTCTCCTCATCCTCGAGTCAGCGGTGACTCTCCGCACGATTACCAAGTTCCGGCGCACTTCGAAATATACTTATGGTATCTGGAAAGCCAATGCTGCATCCATCTACGACCATTTTCTGAGACGCGAGATTGAACACTATGATGAGGCACTCGCACGATGACAAGCTCAGAAAGAAGCTACAACGTCCGAATTGGACTCCAATAAATTCCACTTCGATATTTCTGGGCTCAACATCATCTCCCCGGACAGTGTACAAGCAAGCTTTGAGCGTGCCGATATGGTTCTATTCAATATGGGTTTAGCATTTCGTTCGTGCCTACTATCGAGCCTCAACCATAACGATCGTGCCAGAAGAGTCATGATTCCAAAGCTTCTTAGTAACCTGGGACCTTCTGGAGGCAATGCAAATATGGTTGATAATACGATTTGATGAAGACTTCACTTATCGCGGCCTCGCATTGGATTCCTCTACTCAACACCAGAAAATCGGCGAAAGAAGCGAACTCTGCCTTCTTCCACCAAAGACCTCAGGAGATGTTTCGAGAATGGCGGTTTACCGGCTGTTCTTCTTTCTAGCTAAGGACCTTAACAGCATGCCAGCCAGCGCCGCCTTTGTAAAACGTGCCAACGCGGCGACGATGGAAAATCTATTCCTGGACGGTGAAAGTGAGAAAGAACTGGGAAGAGGACAGCGACTGATAGACATCCTTCCTTTGCTCCAACCTTCCACCAAAAATCAATTAGAAGTAGGGCAAGGTCTGTGAAAAGTAGAGGGTCTATTGTAAAGAACTTGCATGACATTGGAGAGCAGACATTGGAAGATGACGAGGGAACTAGCAGCAATTGCGACCGCTTGCGATGCCACCTGAAAGACCGAGAAAGCCAAGCGAAAGAAGCAGTCTCATAGCTCAGCAGCACTATTCTACATCACAAAATCTACAGTCCATCTATCAATTCAGTCCACGATATTGCAATCCATCACAAAGCCGCAAAGCAACAATGCTAGCCACCGCTCCATCTTACGCAACGCCCCAACCC
>QKZZ01001053.1:0-10088 GCA_003521265.1 Cetradonia linearis
TCCTATCCCCAACCCCTCTAATCTTTCAACTTTTATTCCACCCAATCATCCCACCTTGATAAGTAGGCTAGTACAACAATTCACGCTATGTGGCACCCTACCTAGCCCACTTATAGAACTCGACTCGTGGGTGGGTCCACCCTGTGATGAATATATATAAAGTAATTTCTTGACTCATCGCGTTGTGATCAGTAGTATATAATGTATGTATGTTAGATATATAGACATCTCGCTGCGGTGATTGAGCCATGGGTAGAAAGATGATTATATGACGGCCCAGCTCATTGTGCCGTGACGGATTCCTCGCTATGAGAGATTCACTGCGTGGCGGTTGAGATGATCGATGAGCGATCTGGGTAGAGATCACGTTGGCTTGTGCTTAGAGTCGTGCGGCGATTTTTTTTTTTCCCGAATTAGAATCGTGTTCGTAGAATCACATAGAGATTGTTGTTACTTATTTAGGGAGCCTTAGGTGCATGAATGAATGAATGAGTGGGTGTTTATCGCAGCGGGCAGGTAAGGTACCACCATAGTTGCTATACTTTTTGATTCTATAATACATAGTGTTTTTTTTTTTGGGAGGATATAGTACAATGCGAGATAGATGCAGAAGCCCAACCATTATCACCTAGCGGTTTGATGTTCACTTCTTCCCGTCATAGAAATTCTAGCCGAAGCTCTCCGAGGGGGTCATTGAATCGCGATTTCTTATCGACGCCGTTCAACATCTTTAAGTCTTCTGGCTCCAGTTTAAAGTCTCCTTCTAGATTACTCCTTATCCTCTCCGCCGTCCTCGACATTGTTAAGACTGAGCGCCCAATCTGGATACCCCATGCTAATGCGACTTACGCGCCGTTATTGTTATATCTCTTTGCGATTTCTTGGACCACGGGGTCCTCAATTGATTTGCCCGTTTCTTTGCCGGATGAGTATACAGCATTTTGATTGCCGAAGGGAGAGTGTTGCTGGATGTGTATTCTCTTGCTTTCATTAAACTCGACGAAAGAATGCTGTTGAAGCCAGGGATGCAGTTCGATTTGGTGCGCGGCGAGGACGATACTGCAATTCGATAATAGGCGCTCGAGCTCTGCTTTTGAGAAGTTGGAGATGCCGATGGCGCGTGTTTTTCCGGCCTCGAGTAAGGCTTCCATGGCTTCCAGGTGTCGAGGTAGTCGGTGTCGCCGGTCTGAATTTTGCCGTTGAAGACTTAGGAAATGAGGGTGGAGGAGCAGGTGATAGGGGAGGGCCAGTGCATAAGGTAGAGGTCTAGGTAGTCGGTGTCGAGGTCTTTGAGGGAGGCTTCGAGAGGGGGAGCGACATCGTCGGGGTGGTGTGAGTTGTTTCAATTTCGGAGCGGGGAATGCCGGGTTTTTGATGGCTTTGCCTACGGCAGGTTCGGTACCGTAGCTGGGGTGGTTAGTGAGAAGAGTGAAAGAGAGGCGGGCGAGGGGAGACAAAACATTCGAGCTGTGTCGATACGGTGGTATCCAGCTTTGAGGGCTTCGCTGACGGCGGCTTCTTGTGCGTCTGCATCTTGCTAGGTACCGAAGCCTACGGCTAGTATTTCTGCGCCTGTGTTCAGGGGAAGCTTGGTGTGGACTGTGTTGCCATTGTTCTTGTTCGAGGTGTCATCTGTGTGGACAATTGAGTGAGTCTGGAAAAGGCAATTCTCGGTATTCGTGAAAATATCGAAGTGAGATTGAGGGATGAATACGATATATAGCCGTTGAAAAATGGCTGAAGCTGCTAAATGGCAAAACACAGTGTATCGACGCTTCACAGATCATTAACAAAAAGCGTCAATGGTACGTCATTTGACAACTGACAAGCGGATTCGCCAACGAGAAGCTGGAGGTCCTTTCTAGGAGGGGGATTCCTGTGTAAGTCGATCGCAGACTCCTCACTTGCAAAGTATCAAGTTGTTGGCTGATTTACGCACCGCTGTGAAGGCTTCATCTACAACTTCAGATCCGTCAGCGTGTGGATAGAGGATCTACAAGGCAAGGATTCAGCCACGCAGCCACCTCGCCAAGGGGTGGCTGAGTGTGCCAGGATCTGCAACGGCAATCGCTGACAGCCCAAAACTTGGAACACAAGCATCATCTCCCGCATAGTAATATAAGAGCAGCCGGTCGCTTGTTGCTTCCCCTTTCTTTGTCTCTTGTACATACACGACCTTTCGCGATTTTATCAGGCTGTGATACCCAATTGCTGCGATTAATAGGTTCCTTTTCAAGTCCTTCAGTCCTTCTACTACTCTACTGATTATGTACGCAACTGGTCTCGCGCTTCTCGCCCTAGTGGTACCTTCATTAGCTTGGACTATCCCAGAATATGTGGAGGAGAGACATGTGGTAGAGATAAAGAAGCGACAAGCTGATGTCTCACAACTGCTCCAGCTGTAAGTGACTGGATATCCTAATCAAGCTGCCCCTACAGTCGTCAATATATCTTCGAAGCTCTTGATTGGATGCTAATTCGTTTCATAGCGCGTCATTAGCTGGAATAACAGCCCTCCCAACTGATCCCGCTGTCCTCCTTGAACTTGGCCCGGTGGCCAATTCACTCGCGACTGCCCTCCCTACATCCTCTGTCCTCGCTGTACTGCTCACGGCCGCTCCCTCTGGCTTTATATCCTCAATTGTCAACGATCCCTCCTACGCCAATTCTTTTGAGAGTGCTTTCTCAGCGGGCAGCAGTCCCAGCTGGTTCAATGCCCTTCCTACAGATGTAAAGAGCTATCTGCACACCTATTCAGGGTTCGGCGGCTTAGCATCAGCAGCTGGAGCGATAGAAAGTGTCACTCAAAGCGCAGCTAGTGAAGCTATTGCTGGAGGTACATCTACAGGATTTCGTCCATTGGCGGCTTCAGGCTCATCGACTGTTTCAGGATCCTCGCATGCCCCCAGTGTCTCTGGAACAACAGCCGCCACGGCTGGCAGCTCTGGCATGTCTACCATGACCGCAACCGACTCAAGCGCCTCCTCCGAAAGTGCATATTCGGCTTCCACTGCTAGCGCAGCAGCTTATAGCGTTACACATGTTTCCACCTCATCGACATCGACAGCAAGCAGTACAAGTTCGAAAGCAGGTGCTGCCAGACCTACTGGCGCAATAGCTGCTGGACTGGCTGGTGTCATTGGCATTTTGGGGGCCGCTATTGCGCTGTGATACCACGGGTGATGAACTTTTGCCGGTGATCGTATTGGACTGTACTAGTGTCCCACGACAATCAAGACAGATCGCGTGATTTAATGGTGGACAAGTCTTAAGCGCTTAGTAGCACTGATGCTTAAAAATTTTTTTGCGAATACCCAAATACAATGTTGGAGTTTAATCAGCTCATGTTTTCATGTACCTGAGTTCAAGGCGGCAGTGTGCGCTGTGGTATCTCCTGTCAAGCTACGTTGACCCGAAGCCCACATGAGAGCCGCAATGTGCCCCTTTCATTGTGTATGGGGATGTCTACAATGTATACAGTATAAGGTCTCCCGATCCCGCCATGATTTTGAAAGGTTTTTCGTTGCTCTTTTGACCGGGAATTGCACATCCCAGTCGAAATCGCCAATCTTAAGAGTTCCTGTAGGCTATTCGTTGGCCGTCTTACAGCGTAGCCGCCCTTCAGCTGCAACTTGCGAGAACTCACTACCTTTGCTAGCAATGGATCTCGCGCTCAGCTATGACCATGATGCCGAGGGTGCCTGCATAATCCTAGCATAGCCGAGCCTAGGTAACTTTTACATACTAATTTTGGTTGAGAACTGAGATGAAATGTGATGATCGCGAATGAATTTGCGGGAGAACAATTCTGGTTTTTGGAATACATAGGGTAGCTATTACTCGCCTTTTCTTAAGACTAAGGGCTCCATAATTTTGTCGCCGAGTTATTCTCGTAATGTTTGCTCATAGGAGGCTTTACATTGGGTTTTGTGACACTCAGGTTGATCGTCTTTCACCTAGAGAAGTCCTTGTTTCTCCTGTTTCCGAATCAGTCGCGGTAGCGCAACGTTGTCCTTGTAAGCCTGATATCTCATATTTTCATTGTGATGGACTGAAGTGTAACCATACATAAGGGCAGCTGAGATAATGGCTCCCCTGCGTCCGCTCTGGAGAGGGTCATTGTGGAGTCTGGAGATGCATATCATTGATAGGAATGATCATTCGGAATATCGAAGTATGGTAGTATGTGGCCGAAAGGTTCCGTACCTCCTCTGTCCTCGAATCAAGCTCGCCAAGAGACTGCTTAGAAATGGCTTCCTCTGAGCTGAAGGTCCAATGAGCTTGAGATGGAGTAGCACGCTTGAGAATAATTATGTTGAAAGTAGCAAAATGGCCACTTTGAGCGATATATTTCTATAACATGGTGATAATTCACCGGAAAATCTCTGCGCATGCATGTCACCATATTTAAAGAATGTTCCGAAATACATAGTCACAACAGATCATTCAAACCCTTGAGGTCGAAAAGAATGCGCCGACTACCATCCAACCGGCAAATTACCACGAGTTGACCTAGTCTATCGATCTGTAGCCACTCTCACTGACATCTCCGGCTTTGAGCCTTTGACGCAGAGAGTGGTGTAATCCTTCTCCAGTCGACGCTGCAGGTTCTGATAAATCCCCAGTTGGCCCAGACGTATAGAAGCTCCAAACCCGGCTCGGTTCTCGTAGTCTACATAAATGTCGACTCGGTTACGCTATATCGGGAGATGTACCTCGAAGCTATTGTAGGTTTCTGGCAATAATTAGTAGTATTTTGAGGGGAGGTGAAAAGTACTTACTGTTCAGGTTTCCTGTTGCTCTGTGGATTGTAAACGATGGTCGTTCTCCGATTGTCTGAATTGTACGCTTGGCGTGATGAGGAAGAATTGCAACATGTTTGTCTGGAGCTGAGGGAGGCCATTTTTGGTAACTTAGAAGGTGATGAGATCTGTTGCTTCAAGTCCAAATAGCGCTTGACTGCAGGGATTTGTTAGAGCCCCTGAACTTTGTAGGCCACCGCGAGAATGGTATTTCATTCATTGTTTCAGTGTGGGCACGGATAGGAAGTGCTGTTCATAGTATTCGTTCACTTACCGGTGCAATCTTCCATTCATCTGGCACGCTTAAGTAAGGACAGAAGTTGTTGCTCTCACTCTCGTTCTACAGAGTTGAATGCTACTGATGCTGCACTAGTCTCTGCTGAGTGCCACGGAGAGGCTGCCCGGGGGAAAATCTTGTGGCCTTCTCTTTGTCCTTCAACCCTAGGAGATCCCGTACAAAGACGGCTCATTTTATCTTCCGTGAGCAGCGAATTGTCGCATGAAATAAGATACAAGCCTTCGCTTTCACCGCAAATAACCCACATGTAAATCCCGGATTCACAATTTGATGTATTCCGCGTTGATGCTGACACGAACAAATCCTGATCAACTACCGGATACCTCATCATCCTGTGGTGACAGCTAATCGATGCCACAAAATAAGCCGATCGTTGAAACTCCATGGGAGCACTAAAATATCAGCCGGCATATCCGAGTGACAATTTGGATGCTTTGAGACTCGAAGGCTCGAACGAGAGTGTTCCGTGAACAGTATAGATCTTTCTTAGACTTGTAAGAAGACAGTCCAGAATCTTCTGCCAATAACTGGAGTGATTGTGTCAGCCGATACATAAACTCGGACGATTCATGAATTTCAACCACACCATTTATGAATCGTCTAGTCTATTTGCCAACGGCCTAGCAATTTGTGAATAGTCTGATGGTTCACATATGGTCTAAAATTATGGCTTGAGATTGGGTGCCGCCTTGGGAAGGTACAAGAGATTAATACATTTTAGGAAGAATCATATAATTACACTCTATTATTTCAATGTTGCAGACAGCATTGCTTTGCCGGCAACTATAGGACTTGTTAACGGCGCTGGCGGTGGTAACAGCAGTGGCAACACTGACAGCCGTAACAACAATTATGGCAGTGGCGATGGTGTCATTGTTCCTTGGGAGATGGAATTACTTCTTGAATGATGGCATTGCTGGTTGGATGATGGCATTAATCCTTAGAAGATGGCAAGGCAACGCGCCGGCGAGGGGTTGTAGTGAGTATTTGGCTACTTAGGAAGGCCATTCTCAAGCGGCGATAAGGGTAGCCTAGGTAATGGGGTTAGCAATTTGCCTATGGACTAGACGATTTATATATTGTTAGGCTATATGTAAATGTCAGACCATTTATGTGTTGTTTATAACGATTTATAAATCGCCAGAATTCATGTATCGGCTAGAGCATCAGCTCATGAATGCAGGCTGCATTAGAGACTACTAAGCCCGCTATTACATTCCTGCAGTCGTGGAGGAAATAGCGCGGTCGCGAGCCTGTCCGGTCTTCGAGAACACTGCCCAAGCTGTCAGATCTCGAGGGACAGTAGTCTCGGGGAGCACAGTCTTCGGTTGCTCACATTCTTCGCACTATGTGTCAGCGCACTAACTTAAATGCGTAGCAAGGACTAGTACAGGAGGGTATGTGCCTTATTTTCCTCACGCCAAGTCGAGAACTACTGACGCTGTGTAGACTTGTAGCCATGATGCTGGGTGGGGTAATCAAAGCTGTGCACGAGTCCCTAGAAGCATGTAAGACAATCACTGCCTGGGCATTCGATTTTCCTTAAGGTATAAATTTCAAGAATGGTCGAAGGGTGAAAGATGAATCCGATCATAGCTCCTCAGAGGATGTGACCAAGGGCATCATTAGGTAGGAAAATGCTGGTGATAATGCTCTGTTTCTCTAGCGTAATGAGGATGTCCGGCTCGCGTAAGTCATTATCCAGGTGCTTCTACGCAACGGAACGGAGCCTAGAAAGTAATGACGGTTATGCTAACCATATGTTATCAGATCGGTACTAGCCTAGCAGAAGCGTCACTTCATCCGTGAACAGGTCGCGTACATTCTTTATTCTTATCACACCATAGGTCGTTTGTTGACACATGAAGGGAGCGTAATCCAGATCGAGTGAACGATCACCCAATGTACCACATACGAAGGGCAAAGCCAGCTGTGCCGTTCTATTCGAACGCTGTAAATTCAGATAAAGAAGTGCTACATCATGAGTTGGTAGATGCCGGCTTTGGAGACAATAATCCTTCCAAAGAAGCCTATTGGGCAAGTTGGCCAGATATGCAGTAACAAAAAGAAGTTGGCAAACACCCTGATACAACAAGATCTGCGCAGCATAGTCTGTCTCAGTCGCGACCAAGTTGTAGTCCTCTGCGCAATTAAACCCGAAGGAGCCTTGAGGCTAGGATGAGCCGGGTATACGTTGATATGTGCCATTATGTCTTGAATGAGTCTGGCTCCAGCTTTCGACACTTGATAGCGGTTTAGGATCGCAAGCTCCTGTTATCCAACCGGCGCATAACTGGTGATTAGCCAAGGGTTTATTATGTAGATGTCAAAGCGTTGCTAGCTTACGTGGCTGCTGCATAAGATGATTGCGCCAATGAGACGCGCTTAGTCGGACGAATCACTACGACTGACTCGATGATAACTGTAAGGCCGTCTGGTTGTATGAGCCACACAAGGGGCGATGCTGCAAGCAACCTCGCTATTTCGAGAAAAACGATATCGCGAATGGCTCAGATTGGCATAACGACATGACTTGAGCTAGCTGTTGGGACATGGTATAAATAATAAGTGATTTGATCTGGTGAAAAAAGCGATACTCCATCACTTCTACTCCTGTTCCTTGCAACGACTGTCTTGTCCAGCCCTGTACTCTACCTCGACAACACCCAGCCGCAACTTGGAGCATCCCCCACCTTACTAAGTCGCCTTCCTTGCCCTCAGATCCCTGGTTACAGCGCATGGACCTTTCTCAATGGCACGGAGGCTGGCGATTTTACAGTTGCAAATCAAACTGCATACGCCAGCGCGACCCAGACAGGGTTCTTGCAAGCCACCGTCACCTCAGCAAGCTCCCTCATGTCGCGATCAATAGGAGCACCAAAACAAGTATGTGTGAGCGTAAAGACGCACACGCTGTCTAGTTATGGAACCAGAAGACTCAATTTCCCCCAAACTCTCCTCTTACGCTTATCGAATACGAGATTCGCGTTCAGCTTCGTGTGTTCCGGGACGAACTTCATCTATATTGAGGTAACAGGACGCCCGCACAGCACGCCTGATCAACCGAAAATGTACTCGATTATCGCAAATGAAGCTTTTTTGAAAGGAAATTTGAGCAATAACATTTGCTTCAACCTCGACCAGGCGATGTGGGTCAACATTATGGTTGACTTTGGTCTGGAGGCTGTTTCTTTGACATGTCAATTCGAGCTTTTCCAGATCATCGTGGTGCCGTGAATCGGATGCGGCGGGCCAGGCGGACTACTGTTCCTTTGGAAGATGCGATGATGCCCTAGGCTGATAAGATTTCGCGACGGGTCTTGAGATATTTCCCAGATCTGGGTTCCTGAAAGCAATCCTACAGTGTCCCTACCGCCGACTAGCGAGGGAGCAATGCTTGCAGGATCGGCCGAAATAGGTTATCATGCTGCTTTCATCGTCGTCGGTTTTAACCCAGGAAATAAGGTGCCTCATGTGTCACACGGACCTTGGCCCAATGAGAGAATGGTGAACTGGGAGATAGATACAGAGAGACTTGCAGAATTAGTCCAGAATACCCCCAACACATCGCACCAGCGCGGGGTGACACCCATTACGATTGCAGGAATTCTGACTAGGGATAGAATACATAGTACTCTATGCGGAACTTTTCGGAGTAGCAATTTTGCGTTGTCTTGGACTTACAACCTTCTAATCAAATAATAGGGACTTTTGCGCGCGACTGGGTTGACTCCTCTTTGTTCTAGATTGTCGCAAAGATTGTCGCCAGTATCAATGAGACATTTAGATCCTCCTTATTAGACGACATGATCAAGGTAATGCCCGCTTCGTGCAAGGAACTTTCCAGGCTGTCTTCCTTAAGCCACAATCAGCTGGATTATCAGAATGCATACAACACCAGTCTTTCTTCTCCTCTTCCTATCAAATATCGTTCTGTGCAGTCCATTACTGTATCTCAATACTTTCCAGCCTCAACTCGAAGCTTCTATGGGCACGGTGCCATGTCACCCTGTATCTGGCCTCAACGCGTCACAGACATATCTCAATGTCACCGAGCTTTCGCATCTCGCTCTTGTAAATCTGACGTTCTTCGCCCTTGCATCCATCGTTCCCACTGATACCAACATCAGCGTGATACAAACAGAGCCTTTGCTGCCCACAGCTTCTTTGACGGGTTCTACGACCCGACCAACGCAACATTTAAGAGAACGAAGGTGCGAGATAGTCGAGCAAATCATCAGGGTCAATTATAGAGGCGCCTCAATGGAGCTTGGGCCTACTTTTCTCCAACCACAGGACTCACCTATGTTCGTCGTTCGAGTTTTGTCTTCTTATCCCGTATACAGGCTCTCAATCAAAGGGCGCCTAGCCAATACGCCTGACATGCCTGAATTCTATTATCCTGTCTATGTCTCTCCTCAAGGAGACTTCTCTCTGGCAAGTCCGATGTGGGTTAAGATTTCGGCGTATTTTGGTTCTTTGCAGCCTAAGGATGTCCAATTTACGCTGTATCGGTTGGTACCTGATGAGAGTAGTCTAATTGGGATCTGGCGGCGTTTCTGAAGGTCAAAGCCGTTATCTAGGTCGACGTTGGACAGAGCTTGCGGTTCTGAAGCGGATTTCCATTTATAAATTCCGATTCAATCTATTGCGAGCAAGCCGAGAAGACAATACTGTTCTATCTCGTCAATGTCGATATGTCGAATATAAGATTCTCTGGAACTCATGTCTGTGCCAAAGAAGGATCAAAGCAGTCGGGGTTTAGGAGACGTCGCAGAAACTTATTCGTAACTTGCGCCAGATGTAGAAGGTCATGAAAAGGGTGATAATAGGAAGACAGCTGATTCTTGACTTTTAATGGCATTCATAACGAATTCAGAGGACGTCCTTCTTGTGTAGATGCAATCTTTTTTTTTGCTAGGATTTGTGACTAATCAGTGCCAAAGAGTCACCAGTGGGTGCAGCAATTCGTGGCCGGCCCGAAATTT
>QKZZ01000099.1:0-13895 GCA_003521265.1 Cetradonia linearis
AAGTCATCATAGAGCTCCTACTTCGATATTTCTGACACTTATCCAATCTCAACATTGCCTATGCAAGAGGATCAAAAGCCAGTCCATCAGAATGCTAAGTAAATCCCGGCTTTGCCAGGTGCTTCTCGGTCTCTCTGTGACGAGAGCTGGACAATGCTGTAGCAGTCATAGTTGCTGCCTGGGTCATTATCTGAAGTATCGAACGGAGTATCAAAACGATCTTCCTTGTCGCGTGGTTGAGGTGAGTTGCTGGGTTCAAGAGAGCAGGCGTTTATGATGTCCGAGGAACTTTGTCGGCCTCTAATAATACAAGAATGCGATGGAGACGATGGATATTCTCCAACATTGAAATGACTTGAGAGGGAAGATCGCCGCGATCGTCGTAGAATTTTGCACCCTTCCAGGCACAAGTCCGACAGCAGATTGTGACGATCATGGTGGGGCTCGCAAATAGGGTCGATGCGGGTCAGGGACTTCCTCTGCCGCTGCCGTGCAGATTGCTTCAGTTTTGCCTCAAAGATTGAACACTGGAACGGGATCGATGAAGCAAGCATGAAACACTTGCACCTCTGGAATACAGATGATCTTTGAATGTTTGAGCCTTGCCAAGCCTCCGATTTGAGATGATTAAGGTTGCTCTCCTCCAACAAGGCCCGCACCCACATGTTCAAAGAGCTTCAAGCCTTACACCAGATTTATTTAGGTCACCCACAAGTCCACGACCCAACAAATCATAAGCTAGGATATGGCCGTCATTAGCACTGACTCTATGCTTGGAGCGGTTAGCAGACTCGCAAGCCCAACGCAATACAGGTTAGCTCTGACTAGCTCCGACTGCTAGCGCTGACGGGGCTGACGGCAATCAGATAAGCTCATAAGCCACGCGACACCACAACGACCGCTAGCGTAGGAACTAGCTCTTTGCTGACCTCTGATTCTCAAAGAAACGGTTGGAGCCATCACATATTTACCTGAAAGATAAAATGAAGACTGACTCGCCAGTCACTATGACACTCGCGAGAATTCCCATAAACACCCAGTCTACAGTAATCAAGTTACACCCTCAACTACGGCTCATAAGGTATACTTCTTTTCGCCGTCAATTCCAGCCTCCCATCCAATAGGTTACTAAAGCCCACCATGGTCTATCAAGGCAAACCAAGTGCTGGTTGTGTCATGTGTAGGAGACGGAAGATAAAAGTAAGTTGAGGGGAAGTTGCAATGCAACGCAATGCATCAGTTGACAAGCTGTACTCCAGTGTGACGAAGCTAGACCCGCTTGTTCTCATTGCGTCAATACGAAGAGAGAATGTCCTGGATATGTACCTCGTTTCGACCTGGTTTTACGTGATGAAACGAAAAAGATCGGAGACAAGCATCGAAAGCCCAGAAAACAGCCCTCCACGTCAGTGTCACCTGCAGGAGGCTCGTCCGGCGGCATTGTGCAGAGGAGGCCATCTGACGAAGCCATTCCCAGGATGTTCAATGACTTCCCCGAGGAAGAAGCAATCTGTGCTTTCTTCTTAGACTTCGTTCTCCTGCCTCGAAATCCAGACGGTGTTCAAGGCCATCTCGAACATCTACTGCCTCTGTACTCTAATACAACCCCCGACTCGCCGTTGTCCTTGGCTACCTCAGCAGTGGCTCTAGTCCTCTCTGGTAGCTCACCGACAAGGCAGGAAGATCAGAAACTTGCACGGAAGAATTTTGGCAAAGCTGTACTGAAAACGAGAGCTGCGATACAGAATCCAGCCGAGTCGAAAAAGGATGGGACGTTGATGGCCGTTCTGCTCCTTGGACTTTATGAGGTCAGTTCATTTCAGGGTTTTGCCTCAATATCCCTCCGGAAGCAGTCTTTAACCAAGAGACATTAATATCACCCCACCATTGGTTTCAATCGTCCTAAGCATTGATTTGCCATCAATGTTCCTCTCTACGACACAGGCGTTCCTTCCCTAGAAGATCATCGTATACGAATATCCCTTGATCGGACCATTGTTCCCTTCGAGCACGATTCTTCATGCAATATTCATTCATTCCCAAGAATGTCACTATCAATCCGCTACAAAACACTTTCCTGTCTTCGCAGCAGCTGTCCTTACTCTGCCGCCACATAAACATCTCGGATACACAAAAATATGTTTTCCAGCATGGCTGACTCCTTAAGAACAGAAAATCATGGCTAGCGCTGGTGCCTCAAAACCGGAAATGATCCGAATGCATAATGCAGGAGCAGAAGCTTTAGTCATGCATCGAGGGGCAGACAACATCAAGACCAATCTAGGCATCGGCTTGCTCTTTTCGGTCCGTTCACAGCTGGTAAGTAACACCTTATAGATTTGGAACAACAGTTCTTGGGCTAATGGAGGACCAGGTGGAGCTTGCCATTGAGGAAGCTACATCTTTCAAGCGATGTTCAGATGCCTTGACGGAGATCTTCCGAGACCTTCCACAAAATGCCGCAGCACGCCTGACATCTGCTACAATTAATATCGCCGATCTACGAGCATCCGCCAGGTCTGCTCTTTTGCTTCCAAAGAACCCAGCATCAGAACAAAAAGTCAACGATCTGCTCGAGTATGCTGTCTCGGTCGATCTACTGGTCGCTGTATGGGCCGAGACTCTCCCTAAAGATTGGAAGTCAACTCCTGCAGAATGTTTTGATTATCCTTTCCGTGATGCGCCCAAGTCGATTTACGTCTACGACGACCGAATGGATGTCTACATCGACTTATGGGTCCAAAGCATATGGAATCAATACCGCTCCGCGCGCATCAAGATCCAAACCATCATCCTTGATTGCATCAACTGGCTGGACACCCCATATGAGCATCAATGGTACTGGCGTGCAATATATGCAAGGATGATATCGCAAGAAATGGCAGATGACATCTGCGCAACCGTTCCATTTGCGCTGGGCACCAAGATCACAGGTGGGCCCGGGGACAGAGATGGCGTGGAGTTCCCATATGCCGGCGGGCAGAAAATGTCCGAAGAGCACCGTCGAGTAGCATCTGCATTAGGCGGCTGGCATCTACTCGAACCTCTGAGAACATCCTTAAGATCGACTTGCGTAAGGGATAGCCAGAAAGAATGGATCGTCAGTCAAACGCAGAGAATCACCCGAATCTATGCTCTTCA
Source organism: Cetradonia linearis (assembly GCA_003521265.1). Classification (NCBI taxonomy): domain Eukaryota; kingdom Fungi; phylum Ascomycota; class Lecanoromycetes; order Lecanorales; family Cladoniaceae; genus Cetradonia; species Cetradonia linearis. The sequence goes on from QKZZ01000099.1 coordinate 3,142, forward strand.
GTCTTACAAAGGCGTGGGAGAACCTTATGATAAGCGTATGTATGATCAGCAAATATTCCAGAGCTACGAGTTCGATTGCCCGTCCTAGGATGGGCGTTTATGATGTATGGCACACTCATCCTGCGGAGAGGGTTCAATCTGCCTATTATCCACCTCAGAAGGTTCTGTTGGATGGCAGTCTTGGATAATGATATTACCGTGGTATGGCATTTTCGGTGCCTCAGCAGGTACTATGAAAGTCATTGCCGGCGTTGGCAGCCAATAACATGCTGCTTCCGGCGCTTCAGAGGGTCTATAAAGACTGGGGCGGGGGGCATTAATGTAGAATGAGCTTTGCAGTGGTTCAAAAGGATCTTGGATATCCTGTATTGGCAGTATCACTTGATATTTGACTGTCCATGACCGGTAGGGGGCTGTGGCAGAAAATCAATCCATGTCCAGATACTAACTTTGTCGCTTCGCAAGCTTATACGGACCAACATTTGTCCGAATCCCAATTGGGGGGCATAGTCGGCATTGGGATTGCACTAGTCCCAGAAAGGGCCCAAGTAGCGAAGGAAGCGCAGGAAGCGAGTTTTAGGCGGGGAAACCATCGCCACAATGTGGTCATAGAAGACATCTAAAGGAACAATTGAAGGTCCGTTAGGAGTGGCAGGTGGAAGGCCATCGTGGCACAGGCTTTATGAAACGGCAAATGGTCGCACCGTATCCAGGCCATCATACTGTCGCACACTACATCGCGCCACTCCTCCCAAGTTATATCACCATGCACCAGCCTCGACATGAGGGCTGTGTTCCACAAAAATACTATCTTGAGCGAAGCACCCAACGTTGAGTTCCAACATTACACAACAGACATAGCATTCCCAACCTTCAAGAGTGGCTGCAGAGGAAAGCAATATATTTACCTCTGGGCTCCTAATTTACGTCTGGGGTTTCCATCGCCAAAAAGATAAAATTCCATAGCTTCACTGGCCTTCCCCACAAGTTCGAGAGGGATTATCGCATTCATCAACGTCGCGCCAGTATATATTCGCGTTGCGTTGATCTGCACCCGGCCATATACCCGTTTCCGCCCATCAATTTTGTCTCTTTTCCATACAACCACAGCATACAAATTGGTTAGAAGCACTAGGCATCTTTTACAAAGTATGTCTTGGCTGGGTCAATCGTACTACAACCTATCTCATTTATACTCATCAAGGAGACAAGAAAATGGCAGCACCTACTGCAATGGCGCCACATGGCGTCAATGGAAGCTTGCTCGCCTTGAATGACTGGCCAAATGATGCTGGAGTATGTACTCGTTCTCAATGTAATGGATCTTGCTTCGAGCTAAATTTCATCCAAGTTTGAAGTTTTGCAAGACCAAACAGACCCCGTCGAGCTCAAAGTGTCCGGCAAAATTCCAGCCTATGCTGCGTAAGTCGTTGAATGAAGAGGCCAAATCCGGTTTCTGACATTAGACAGGGGTGTTCTTTACCGTACTGGCCCTGGCGGCCATCAAATTCCCTCCAAAAACAACACTACATACAGCTTTTCTCATTGGTTCGATGGACTCGCTCAAATACACCGCTTTGAACTCTTGCCACCTGCAGAAGGAGAGTACGTTATGCATGTAACCTACAATTCTCGACACACCTGTGATGAGCTCATCGAAAACGTTCGAAAGACTGGAGACTTCGCCTCCGTAACCTTCGGTCAGCAGCGTGACCCCTGCGAAACCTTCTTCAAAAAAGTCATGAGTTCCTACCAAGCATATACAGGACGAGATAAGAGAGATGCATCTGAGCACAATATAGGCGTAACCATCCAGGCTAACATGCCAATGCCCGGCCAGCCGTCGGACGGACCAATCAAGCCAGCAAGTGGAACTGCATCGAAGATACAACATCTCTGGCAGAATACCGATTACGCTACTGTCCAAGAAGTTGACCCTATAACGCTGGTGCCGATCCAGGCTGCAGAACATCCAAGGCTTCACCCAGATCTAAAAGGCTCTTTCACAGGCGCACATTCACGCACGGATCCCACTACAGGAGATTGGTTCAACTACAACCTTGCAATCGGTCGGCAGGCTGTGTACCGAGTATTCTCCGTTTCTGCGAAGACAGGAAATGCAACGGTCTTAGCAACACTCTCCGGTGGAGGAATCAGAGCAGCATATCTTCATTCGATAATGCTAACCGAGCGCTATGTGGTTCTCTGCCTCTTCAACGCCTACTATGCCAAGGGTGGAATCAAAGTGCTTTGGACGAGGAACATGCTCGATGCAATGGAGTTTGAGCCTGAGAAAAAGAACGTTTGGCTTGTCATTGACCGGCTTCACGGCAAAGGCCTTGTTGGCATGTTCGAATCTGATCCATTTTTTGCTTTCCACCCTGTCAATGCATGGGAGCAACCCTCTAAAACAGAACCTGGAAACGTAGACATCGTCACAGATATTCCAACCTACGAGAACCTTGACATACTCAAACGCTTCTACTACCACAACATGAAATCCAAAGCCCAAGGAGCACGAAACTTTGCTGGTGAGAAAGGCGAGACCTGTCGCCCTTCATTAACGCGCTGGAAGCTCCCTGCTATCAGCAACACCACGATTGCCACCACAAGTAAACCAAGACTTGCTGAGCGCATGTTCGCCGCGAGGAAAGGAGATACACCAGAACTACCAACATTCAACCCTCTCTATGCCATGAAGCCGAGCCGCTATATCTACGGTGTCTGCGACCATGGCAAGTCCTCATTTCTCGACGGCCTCATCAAATATGATAGCCAGACCAACACTTCAATTGTCCGACTCATTCACGCACAGTCACCCGGCGAGCCAATCTTTATCCCGAACCCAGAAGGCACTGAAGAAGATGATGGGATCTGTCTGAGCGTTGTCCTTGATGGTACCAAGGGAAAGAGCTACCTGCTTGTATTGGATGCCAAGACTTTCGAGGAGCTCGGGCGTGCAGACCTGGAGACTGTTGTCCCTTTTGGGTTTCATGGAACTCATATTGCAGGCTCGACTTAATCAATCTAATGGATTCGCCCTCGCAAGCATGTCCATAAAGGATACTATTGCTTCCTGAAACTGCCATGTGACATCACTTATCCAAGCTATAAATCGTTCATCTGTCACGCACAGTCACTTCATTGCATTTACCCCAAAATTCACGTGCTTAAATTAATAACACTCAGGATCCAGCACCCATTTTGTTTCCAAGGGAAAGCCACTATCCAGGATAGATTGTTTTGAGGCGCGAATACGGATCATGGAAGCAGGTCGTTTTGCTTATGTACATACCTAGGTTGGTAGGAAATTGGAGGTTAATACCTTTTTTGCTTTTAACCGAGAGGATAAGTGCCTTCGATACACGCCCATTTTCTGGCTAGATGGGGAATCAATGATAGATTTGAAATTCTTTCTAGGAATATCGTCGTTGCTAAATTCTTTTGTGATTATGGATACCGCTTCTGCCCTCTTGGATTAAGTTATGTAATAGCGGCGATGATGGATATATGTAGCTGGAATCTTGCGTGGTTCCGTGACTCATCTAGGCGTTTACCGATAGGTTGTCCTCACTCCCCCTCCCCGGAGGGGGTGGGGACATTCATATCGAGTGCTGTCCCCTCGGCTACATCACGGATTTCGTCAATGTCAGCTTCCGATTCAGCGACGGTATAGAGGCTGAATTGAATTTCGACTCCTGTCGGCTTGTGGTGGTGGTGGTATGGTCTGATGGGATGGCGGTGGTGGTGGGGAGTAGCGAGAGAGGATGTGGGGTTGGAGGGTTGGGCGATGTTGGAGGTGTTTAGCAGAGCTGCGAAGACTAACGGTTGCGTGGTGTTGATGGAGGTGTGGTTGTTATTTTGCAAAGAGAATAGAGTGGATTAAGACGTTTTTTTTTTTCTAGAACCGGTAAGAGGGTTGCTGTTGCATGAATAGAAAATCTGAAGTACAGCTATATCTCATCTTCATCTTTCTGTCAGGCTGTTCGGCTACTAGCTAGTTGAAGTTTGCGTATCATGATGCAAACTACAAATTGATGCGCCAACGAAACATTTCGTCCATTGCGAAGAGCCGATCAGACACCCGCAGCCGTGACGAATATAAATCTTCAAGCCATTTCCAACAATGTATCAGTTCGTTCTGAGCGATCCAAGCCCAACCGTCTGCTCAGAAGGACGCCTACTAATTCGATACGAGAACGTGACGTTCGGATAGAGCTGATTGAAGTAAAGTATGGCATCCAGCGGAGGTCCCCATATGCCCCAAGTCAGTTGCGGGAATGGATGTAAGGTGAGTGTCGCATGGCCTTGAAGGTAGGTCCTTTGGCCATCGATATGATCCTTGTCGTGCGGTGGTCTATGGGCGATGGCGATGGTGGTGGCTTGCGCAAGGGCAAACGTTATGTCGTCTTCCCATTGGGAGAAACTGTAGGAAGATAATGTGATCTGTGCGACGCCTGCCTGGATAAGTAGTATAAAAGGATCAGGTGGGAGGTTGCTGGGGAGGTAGGTGTGAGGAATTAGCTGAGCTTCAAGGGCAGCAAGGGCCGATGTCAGTGTGGCATTGAGGTTGGGGTTCTTATCGCTATATAGTACTGATAAAGTAGGTAGAGGTGCTGGTGCTGCTATTGCTATTGCACAAATATAAAGTATGAGTAGGCTAAGTACAGCCATAATTTTTTATTTTCCTTTTCCTCTCCTTTCAGGATGGTTCGCTCACAATTGAAGTTGGCGCCGAAAGACCAAGATACTACAGCAGCAGGTGATTGTACGTCTAGAAGACTTTTCGGCTCCAAATAGATATAAATTGCATGTGGCAAAGAGACATGTTTCTCTATTGTGAAACAAGCGACCAAACACCGGCAATCGCATGCATCCGCTGCCCTCCCGGTCCACCTCCAACGCTTAATAGACCCTAAGCGATCCAAGCCCAAGTCTTTGCTCAGTGGAAGCTATAACCTCAAATGAGAACGTGAGGCGCGGGTAATCTGTACTCAGTGCAAGCAGCGAGTCCAACGCAGCCGCCCATTCCCCCCAACTACAATGTACGAACGGACGTAATGAGAGCGTCGCATGCCCAAATTCATACCTCTTTCGGCCAACAATAGGAGTACTCATGTCATGGTGTCCAATAAAGTCGCTGCAAGCTCTGACGGCTGAGTCAAGTACACCAAGTATGTCGCTTCGATATGTCGAGTCTCCGTATGAGTAGAATCTGACCCGTCCGCCATCATAGGTTGGTATTATATAAGGATCGGGTGGCTGGTCGTTGTTGGTGGTTGTGGCGAGAGAGGAGGTGGTGAGGTTGGACGCGAGGGAGGAGGTATGAGGGTTTAGCTGAGCTGCAAGCGCAGTAAGCACCGGTGTCAGAGTGGCGTTGAGGTTGAGGTCCTTATCGCTATAAAATACTGACAGATTAGACAGAGGTGGTGCTGCTGCTATCGTTGTTATACACATGTAAAGAATGAGTAAATTTAGTGGTGTCATGATTCTCTGTTTTGATTCTTAGTACAGATAGTCTCTCGGTTAGTGGTTGCGAATGCAACAGTGGGAGATGGGTTGTACCATTTCGTTATAAGTCAAGGGACATCTTTGGCTGTGAGCATTAAAGTAGCATCGAATACTACCTCATGCGCTTCAGGCATCCTGTATGACCTCTAACTCAATGCGCCAAAGAAATAATTCCTGCATTCTTGAAACCCCGTCAGATATCCGCATGGAGTATATCCGCACTGTCGCTCACTTTCGATTCTTTCTCAGTTTGTTGTAAGCGATCCATTCCAAATCCCAGAGAGACCACCGCTACTTTTAAGCAAGAACGTGCCGAGCGTATATCCCCTACTGTATAAAGCCATCAGGCGCAGCACAAGGGACAACTTGAGCTAATCTAATTGTAGAGATGGATCTAAAGTAAGTGGTATATGGCTAATAGAGAACCTCTGTTGGACGCTAATAGGTTGGTGGGCCTGCCCGATTTCCAGGCGATTGTTCACGGTATAACTGGCTAGCTGGATAGCAAGGGGTATACCATGTTGCCACTAGGAGTGATTGTATGAATAGAATTCGACCTGTCCGACCAAGGGGAGTTCCACTATGCAAAATTCGGGTGGGACGTCGTTGGCAGTGGAGTTGGCAGGATAGGAGGCAAGCGCCGAGGTCAGAGTGTCGTCAAAATCGGAGTTCTCGTGGGGTAGAGGTGAAGGTGCTGCGAATGCTTTTCCAAGAATATCAAGTATGTCGATGCTGACTGCTGCCCTGAATTTCATCTTTCCTTCTAAGATGGCTCACTCACAAATGAAGGTTATGGAAGAAGATCGCAAATGCTCAGATTACCATCCAATGCTTCATCATTCGCTTCAAGTACCTTGCATGGGCCATGGCTCACTCAATAGATGCGCCAAAGAAACACTGTCTGCATCGTTTGAACAGCGCAAACCACACGCATCCAATGAACCTGCTCTCTTCAACTGTGTCCCGATCCACCTTAGTCCAGTCCTTTCGTAAGCAATCCAGTCCCAACGCCTGGTGGGGGATCGCCAACACTGTAATTTCCGATTGCGAAAGTGACATCTCTATATTGGTCAGTCGTTGTAAAGATTCTATCCACCACGGCTGCCCACACATTTCAAGTCAATCTCGAGGCCCTCGGACGAGCCACAAGTGTTGCATGGCTGGCCTAGTACGCCAGTTGGCCACCATTAATTCATTTGAACTGGCTGCATGGTGGATGAAGTCGATGCTGGCGCGGGTAAGACCTTAGGTTATATTGACAGGAAATAGGGAATTTTGAATTTGGAGAAGCTGACCAATCCAAGACCCTCGAATTCTAGTACATAAGGATCGGGTGGGAAGTGGTTGGCGGCAGTATTGGCGGTAGAGTTGGCACAAAAGGAAGAGGTGAGCCAGTCGGCTGGGATAGGTGGAAGTGCTGGTACAGTTGCGTTGCATGAATACAAAGTACAAAGTATGAGTAAACTATGTACTACTGCCTGGAGTTTCATGTTGCTCTCAAGACGATTCGCTCACAAACGGACGCGGCAGGAAACAGGAGGGAATCTCGACCGTATTAGTATAGACGTGGAGACGGTTAAAACGCGCTTGAGGTTTCAGACATCTCACCTTGGACGACATCAAATATCCGCCGCCAACATGGCAGTCCTCGCGGCCCCTAAAATCAATCGTCATCTCCCTGTTGTCATGTTGTCATTCTCACGGGAGTATTGTAGCTTATGTGGAGTATACTGGTCCAACTGTCCGTCATCGTGCTTCTGCGGCCCATTGTGTATCAACGCCATATCTGCATTGGTTGGTGTTGGTGGATCATCATTCTCAGTGATCAGCACTATGTCAAGCGTTGGCCCTATTTGTGCACTATCAATTCTCAGGCATCACCACCATTAATCGAGCTCTTCTACATACAATTTTATCCGTATGTTTGACTAATTACCAGGCCGTTCTATGGCCATCAGCTGCTATGCAGTCCCTCAGCCGTTGAGGCATGCTTTCTCCTTGCTCGTGAAGAAAATCCAAGCCAAGGTTCTCGCAGCCTTGCTGCAACAGCTCCTTCAGATGCTCCTTTTTACACACATACCTTGCAGCTCTCTGGCCAGCCCTATCGGACCTAGTCAGGCCGAGCTCAGGGCTGCCGTAGTAGTATGTATGTATGTAATGTAGATCCGGGAGCCAAGATGAGGCTTACAGTTTGTATGGAGGAACAATGACCTTTTTCTGTATGCCATGATCCATGATCCATGATCCATGGATCATGGATTCTGATATCCAGCGTATCATTACCGTCATCATTCATTTTGCAATTGGACTTTCACAATCCAATGCCTTCATTCGAGACTAACGCAGAACAGCAAGTCCGTTTCATCCGTGCTCTTGAGACTTGTGGCTAAAAGCCTTCCTAACGAAAGCTCCCTTATCTGTTGGTGCGGGTGGTTGGTGTGTTGGTATGTTAGTATATAAATTAGTATCTTGGCGTGTTGGTGTTTAATTCTATTAGTATAGCGGTTTCGTCTTTCGTTCGTCTTATTATCAGAGTGATTCATCTCAGTCGGTCGTAACTGCATAACTTTCTCTCCACCTCCACTACTACTATGGCGTCCACAATAGCCCTTACTCTTCTCGCTTTGACTGTTCTTTGGGCTTTGAAGCTTTACCGACAATTTGCTAGAAATCTCGCTGCTGCGAAAGCATCCGGAATCAAGTATACATGCCTGCCATTCCTCTTGCTCTACGGCAGCTACATCCAATTAATATCCATCGTCATCGTACCTATAGTGCGCTGCCTGCCCAAATCATGGACTGAGCCGTGGTTTGACATGACTTTGGATTGGGCATGGGCGAGGCGGTATGAACCTTTTAAACGACTCGGAACCGATACATTCATTACAGTCACACCTGGAAGAAATCTGCTATACACAGCAGATCCAGATGTTAACTCTCAGATAACATCAAGAAGGAATGACTTTCCCAAACCACTGGAAGTGTATGAGATATTGAACGTATACGGAAGTAATATTTTGGCATCGGAAGGGCAGCGGTGGAGGCATCACAGGAAGATTACAAGTCCTCCTTTCTCAGAGAAGAACAACCACTTGGTTTTTACTGAGACTTTGGGCCAGTGTCAGGATATGCTGGATAGCTGGATGGACGGCAATAAAGAAAACTCGAGAACTATACACACAATTGCGGATGATGCTATGAGACTGAGTCTACATATAATTAGCAGAGGCGGCTTTGGCGTTCGGCTGGAATGGCCTGGAAAGAAGAAAGCCACTGCGAATGGCAAGACTAAGGACGACAAGGACAATACATCCAGCGATAGTGTACCGGAAGGGCATACTATGAGCTATGCAGATGCCCTCGATTCGCTTTTACACAACATAATCACCATTTTCATATTTTCTAAATTTATACTGAGTGAGCAAAGTGTTCTTAGCATTTTCTGGTGCCTTGACTAATTCTGCCCAGGAAAATTACCATTCGAATGGGCCAGGACAGCGTACGAATCATATACCGAATGGGGAAACTACATGAACGAGATGTTCCAAACAAAGAAAGCCGCAGTCCTCGCCGGAACAGAAGGAGACAACCAAGATATCATGGTAGCAATGATAAAAGGGGCAGGTGTCACCGCAGAATCCGCATCCAAGGGCTTAAAGGCCGTCCAAACGCTAACCGACGACGAAATTCTCGGTAATGCCTTCATCTTCATCCTTGCAGGCCACGAAACCACCGCCAACTCCATCCACTTCTGCCTCGCCCTCCTCGCAACCAACATCCCTTCCCAACGCCACCTCCAGCGCGACCTCGACGGAATCTTCCAAGGCCGACCCCCCAATCAATGGGACTACGATCAAGACGTCCCTAAACTTTTCGGCAGTATGGCCGGCGCGGTAATGAATGAAGAACTCCGCCTCATCGCCCCTGCAACCAGCCTCTCCAAATCTACTCCAAATCACTCCCCGCAACCACTTATCGTCAACGGCAAGAAATGCACCGTCCCGGAAAACTCTCACGTCATGATCGTCATCTCCGCTACCCACCGTAACCCTAATCACTGGCCCACCGGACCGCCTTCTGACCCGTCCCATCCTGCTCACCCTCTCTCAAACACAGACAACGACCTCGAGGAATTCAAACCTGAGCGCTGGCTCTTACACCCTGATGCCAAACCCTCCACTGCAAGCAATATACCCGACCAAGACACCGACACCGAAGCCTCGTCCCTAGGCGTCAATACGATCGCTGATATCTCTGCTGCGCTCTACCGCCCCCCAAAAGGCACATACCTTCCTTTCTCCGAAGGCCATCGCTCTTGCTTAGGCCGCCGGTTCGCGCAGGTGGAGATCCTTGCCGTGCTGGCGTTGATCTTCTCCCAATATAGCGTTGAGTTGGCGGTCGATGCTTATGCGAGTGATGAAGAGGTTGAGAGGATGAGTCTGGATGAGAGGAAGGTCGTGTGGCGGATGGCGAAGGTCGAGGCCGAGAGGCAGATGAGGGATGATATGGGGACTGTGATTACTTTGCAGTTGCGCAAGGGCGATATTGGTTTGAGGTTTGTTAAACGAGGGCATGAGAGATTCGACTTTGTGTGAGATGTGCTGGATGTTTTTCGTGTGGGGATTTGGCTGCGTGGTGTGATGTTGATAGCGACCTACCTACATACATAATGCATGCTATGTATATAAGTTTTTTTTCCCCCCCATTAGTGAAATTCCTTTCAGGCATTCTCTTGTACACCTTGTAGGCTTTTTGTAGGATTGAGATATTTATAGATTATGATGTGAGTTGCTTGGTAATAAAGACTGCAACCACAGGGGCTCGAAGGTCACATTGTTGACGAGGATCCAGCTTCCATAAACGCTGCTTCCATTCTTCGAATACAAGGTCTATCTACATATAACAGCAACAGTATCACCAACACCAGCCAAAATCCAATCCCAAACGAGCGGATCCATTCCATCGCCCATCCCAATCTAGTAATAATTCCAGGGTATCAAAAAAAACGCCCACGGGCCCCAATTAATCCCGCCTCAAGACCGTTCACTCTCCCTCTTTTAGATCCCCGCGGCCGTTTACTTTAAGAAGAATAATTATTCTCATTGCTGCCCGCCCTCTGCATGCCCATTCCCGTTCCCATCCACGCTGGGATCCAACTCCCCCTATTCGCCTTCTTCCTTGCCGCCTGCGCTGCCGCGTCTTCCTCTTTTTGCGGATTGGGATTTTCCTGTACTAATCTTAAT
>QKZZ01001065.1:0-14912 GCA_003521265.1 Cetradonia linearis
CGCCTATCTTCCACATGCGCCCATACACCTTTCGTCACTGAACCTGTCTGGACGCAGCTAGCCCCCGTCTCGCGCTCGTCGCAATACATACTCTTCTGGTACATAGCCGAGACCGTCCCCCCAGATCTCGAAAAAAGTCTATCGAAAGCAGAAAATGAACAAGGAGGGGCGTATCAGTATCCGCCAAAATTCGGGGCCGAGATGACATTGAAGCACAGGATAGAGATGGAGGGTGAAGGGTATGTACCGGTTAGGCATGAGAATACTGGCGTGAACGAGGAAGAGGCGCTGTATGAGAGTTATCTGGTTCCGGTTGAAGAGGCGATTAGGAAATTGGGAGGGGGAGTGAGTGGGGATGTTGTTAGAAATGGGTGGGAGGCTATTAGACTGCGCCGGCAGATGGAGGAGAAGACGTGATGGGAACAATGGCATCTGCTAGTTGAAATGTGCTGGAATTGTGCTCTTAAAACAGCCACTGTGCCAGTCATTGCTCTCATAGTATGGCAACGTGCATGGTTACACGTTCTTCAAGTACAAGCGCTAAGGAGGAATCTCGTCAAACAAGATTGTCGAAAATCCTCAAGCACGCCCCAGCGCAAGATGAAAACACCAATGAAGCCACTCTCCTCAGAAAATTAGATGAAAGGGGCTCAAATCCTACAGAAGAAAGTGCGACAATGTCCTCGAAGCCAAATCACCCGCCAGGCTAAATTCCCTTGGAGAGCATCCCTAACACTCACTTGTCTTGAAGGAGGAAGTTTGTATGTATACAACCGAAGTACGAAAACGCCCAGTAAGGCAGAGCTCAGAGTGCGCTGACGGAGTGAAGCTAGGCTTATCAATATTTAGCCCTTCCCTCAGTATCAGCCTGTCACTTGGATTCTTCCAGCTCCCTGCTGACTTTTGAACAAGGTTATACATCTGTTGGAATATCGGACAAGCGATGGGCATTCCATTTGGCTTCTCAGTTTCAGATCTTGCCCAAGCGATAAAATTGTCGGGAGAAATCTGTGATAAATTTTTCAATGAAGATCAAGGAGCAAGTCAGTCAATCTATCACCTTGAAGGATCACGGCGGCAAGTCATAAATTGGCTGTCATCCCCCTATCAGTTGGCTTATATAACGTTCACCCACCCTAGATGTCAAGCACCAGCAATTCATTAGTGATATTAGAGCTCTAGGAAAGAGCTTTGAGCAATTGGAAGGTGTCGTCAAAAGATATGAACAGCAGTATCCCCAGCGACACTGGCATAGGGATGCCCATGACATCGATGCGGCGGAGAAGTTGTGGCCTCAACTGACATTAGATTTTCATCTGACACTGCAGGAACGCAACTCATTATTGAGTCGCCATGGATATTTGCGGAGTGGCCGCACCAATGTCTCTTCTAATTTTCGCTGGTGGTTATCTGTTGAGGGCGCTGTCGATAATTTGACGGCAAGACTGAGATATCACATCACCAAAGTAGAATTTAACACAAAACCCTCCGAATTTGATTCCATCATCAGGAATGGAAGCGAAATTCAACAGTTGAGGAGGCAAGTGGCTCATTTAGAGTGTTTAATGATAAATGGACCTGAGCAGTCCCAGGCTCTGTGGGCTAGTGTGAATTGAGAGCAAGATTTGAATCCGAATTCCAAGTAAATAGCCCGTCATGTCTGTGAAAGGGTCTGAATAGCCGGTCAAGGAGGCTTTCGAAGCCCTGAAATTCCATTTTGCGGGAGGTACCGTCAAATTTAGTACATCGCAATAGCTGAACCTAGCGAAATCCATCTGGATCTTAGAAGAAATCAAAAAGGGTCACCAATTCCAGGCTGCCGACACCGAGTCAGTTTGGGCCGATCGCATGAGACAGTTTGAAGATGATCTCAGAGGTCAAATTCACCGCTTTGAGGTTGAGGAACTTAACAAGCCTTCCACGCAAGAGCTGCTCGAGCTCCCAACGGCTATTACTCTCTCAGCAGTGGCGACGAGAAAGACCCAAGTCCTTTGAATACAGGAGAAGCTGGACCACTGGAGGAGAAGATACTGGAAATTCAGCTACTGTCAGATTCCAGTAACTGTGAGTCGGCTCTATCGGTCTTCTGTGAAAATGAGACCGACTTTCGTCTTGTAACTTCAACGAAGCAAGCGGACACTTTGATGGCTCGATATGACAAGGAAGTTGAGGTGAACATGGATAGACGTCGACTTATCCCAGCGTATACGAACTCATTTCAGGGTTCGTCGCCTCGACATAATTTGCTCCTACACAACGAGCGAGGCAGAAAGCCGAAAGAATTCGTCTTCTTGAATCATGAGGACGTGGAAAAGCTCTAGCGAGGGTTGACAGGGTATCGAGTTCATCATGGTATGCCGGTTGCCCGCTGGTGCATTAACGGGTCTAAGAGGTCCAGCGACTTAGGGAAAGGAATATTGCAGCTCTGGCAATCTAAGCCTCTACCGCCAATGTCCGCATCAAGCCCATCAAAAGTTTCAGACACGAACTCCTCGATGGGGAGCCCGGGATCACCATTGCCAAGCTTCTGCTCAAGGAAACCGTCTCAAGCCAATTATGCAGACTCGGCCGCACGCGAGGGACAGAATGGAGATTCCATGGATTTCGTTGGCTGAAGCGGGTTCCCACATACGCCCGTTACAGAAATGTCTAAAGCGCACGGATCACGAACACCGTATATTGTGGAAGCGATGAATATGGAAGTATCAGACGGAAGTTGTGGTTTGACAGGCCTTTCAGGGACACCAAGATGTGACAGCCTTGGAACGCCTCAGAAAGGTCGATCTACTTCTCAGGCGACAAGTTCGGCAGCCAAATCGAATGGTAGCCATGACCTGCGGAGAAACGCTTCAGCTGTAACTAGTGGGATTTCGATGTCTCAAAGGAGCGTCATGTCGCCTGTTCGAAGTTTCCCAGAGTGATGGTGTAGAGTTCTCAAAACCAGAACTGTCAGTCCTTTTGATACTGACGTTATGCAACGAGCGATACAGCTTTATTCACCTTATATGTAAGTTGTCACGCAGCGATCCCATCTTCCAGACGTCGTTGTTGATCCAGAACCAGTGGACGCAAGCATCCATGTTGAGCCAAGTGCATGCGGCTGCCGAAACCCTAAGAGGCATTGTAATGGAGTCATTCTTGAATCGAAACGACACTTCACAATACATGTGTTGAGCGCTGATCCAGAAGGAGATCGAGGGCTAGAGAGTTGGGACTTGTCCGTTTTCCGCTTTCCTCGGCCGGAGAAGTGGAAAAACACTACTGTCAATGAGAGAGTCAAGACCCTGGAGTTGCAATTTACGGGCGAGGACGGTAAGTGTCGATCAAACATAGAGCTTCCAGACTTCTACTAATAATTTTGTACAGAACAGAACGAGTTTCTTACAGAATTAACATCGCTAGAAAACAACAGGACGACCAGTCACAATGATTATGAGAGAAGCCTTCGAGATAAGAAAAAGCGAGCCAGATCATAAGTCTCTTTTCTGTACTAGGCATCGAACGCACAAAGGCACGCCAACTTACGCGAACAATGTGATGCTCTGGCTGAAACCTGGACCACTCATGTTGCTTGAGTAGAGACGTTCGGTAGGTAGACGTCCAAAGGGCGAATACGATGGGCCTGACTAAGCTTCAATGGAGTATGTCCGTCTTCATAGATAATTGAGTTTGAGGTACATAGGTCGAATATGTTTTAATGTTAGTGAGAGAAATGTTCCGACTGAAGGTTGAGGACAGAGATCTTCTGTTCCGTGTCCTTGCTTTGCAGCTGCCAAGATACTACCAACATGTCGGGGTCAAAGCCCTAGCCTAAAGCCTAATAGATAAATGTCTCGTCCATCAGTATGCTCTAAGGCATACTTTAAACATATGCGGCAGAATGAGGTCGATGCCAGGACCCAGCAAATGTAGGTTGCAGTCATCCTGAGACAGTTTTCTGGCAACCGATATAGCAAGGCTGTGTAAACATCGTGTTCTAGCATATTTCCATAGGCTATTAATCAAATATCACAAGAATACCTCTCCATCCTAAATGCTCGTCCACCCTCCTCAATGGTCCGCCTCGCGGCGCGTAGTGTGGCTCCTCACACGACAATGATGAGAAACCCTGAACCTCAAAGACGAAGATCGACGTTCAATGGATAAATAATGAAGTGCTGCACAGGGAATTAGTATAGAGAGCAAAATCCAGAAGTGCACGGTGCCAGAAACGATGACTTTCAACTATTGAAGGCCGACATTCTAGCTGGAAAGATAGTAGCTAATATGACACCATACTAATAAATGGATGGATGGATGGAACCAATGCGTAGAACACTGCTGGCCAAGAATGAGGTAAGTCATTCGTGCAAGACTGGTCTGTGTTATGTCAGAGAAGATAGTACACCAAGAGCACGCGCAGACTTACTATGGTATCCTAGCTCCCACTCATGACCCTGATGGAAGATCATTTTGGCCAATCCCAACCTAGCCCTCCCCCGGCGCCCTCATTCCCATCCATGATTGATGTTCGCATTTCATTTATCACCTTCACGCGGAAGCTCATTGGCTACGGCACCAGGCTCCACACACTGCAAGGACAAAATTGCTCCATCAATACCCAGATCAGAGTACCACTGCCTTGGCATCCGTTTGGGGAGTTCCCGTATTCCTTGTGGTATAAAAATCTGCTGACATAATTTCTTCCAGAACTCGTTGGGGCTCATGATGTTACAGATATTATCATTGGCTACGATGCAGTGATAGCCAATGTACGTGTATTTGTACTGGTGGTACGTGTATCCATCATATGAGGACGTAATAGTGGGCAAAGGCTTTTGGATGAGGACAGGACCAGATGATCAACAATGTTTGAACGTGGTTTGGGCCAAATGGGCAGTGGAGGCGCCGATGTATGCCTACAGGGCATTCGAGGGATTCAGCATTGTCTGGATGTTCAAATTCTGGAGCGCACGGTTGCAGTGAAATCTGTCTTTAATTTTTAACCCTGTATACGCAAAGCCGACACGTACTAGTTCGTTCGCCACGAGAGAGAGGCTAGAGCTCCATGTACTTGTCAACAACGAATACAGGCTTCCGATGTGATTGTCTTAGTATTGTAATACCGCCAAGAGCTGGAAAAAGTGTGTTTGCTTAAGTGGTGAAGGATATAGAGTTGAGGGCTTGTAACCTACAGCTGGGCTCTTTAGATGGAATATGCTCGGCTGGCTGTGAAATAGCTGTCAAATAAGACGTATGATACTCCTGTTATATGAATCACTCCAGGCTATGGAGATAATGAGAAAAATTGATGCAATGTGAACAGTGCGGAAAGCTGCTCGAGGATAAATGTATCCTCGAGCATGGAGAGCTCCTTTCTCATTCTCGTAGCATGTCTTTTCAAAGGGACCTCGATTTGAAGGTGAAGAGAGAGATACGTTACTCGTGCTTTTCGTGGAAGAAGCGGAAACCTAGAACTAGCGGGTAAGGTGGCTTACGTGTACGAACTTCATCATCCCTTCCACCGTCAACGATCCCATACACAGCGATTGAAAGAGCATTTGATCAGTCGTGACTTGCATTGCTAGCTTCTGAATCTGATTACATACCCAACCTTATGTGAAAGAAGATATAATTGAAACTTGGGTGTCCGCTCGACGCTGGAAACTAAATCTCCACTTTAACCTCGTGGTCCTGTACAATTCGTCCCATTCTTCGGTGCTGGAGATTCATTTGCGGAGACTGGAGTCACCATGACTTGCCTGAATTGAAGATATGATAAAAAATTGATCCTGTACAATGGTCGCGATCCTGCGATTTGCTATGCATGAGGTTGTTATATGTGCTCATGAGAGACTCCTTCCATTGTTCCAAATACGCCATCTTCATCTTCATCGTGTCTGTCTCCATGGAAGGACTTCTCGTCAGAGTCATAGGCTACTTCCCTTTCATAGCCAACGCCGTCATCCATGTCAATATCGCGTTGATCCGAAAGCCGCTGGTATGAATGAGATGGGTAGCCATAATCAAGACCTGGTCCCATGTGGCCAGAAAGCCGGTTAGCGTTCTGTTCTGCATACTGAGCAGGCAAAGGCGGTACAGGAGGCACATCTGCAGGTAGAAGGACAGGTCCGTTCCTGGGAGTGCCGAAGCTGCACAACGATGCTACAGCTGCTGCTAAGCCCGCTTCTTCTTCGTCTGCAGGTGCAACAATGCCAGAGCTAGACGGTCTCCGCTGTGAATGGTAGTGTCCAAAAGAGCTGCCAGCAGGGAATGAAGATGATGGCGCCGACTGATAAGATCTCGAGATGGTGGAGCTGCTGCCACTGTATCTTTTACGTCTGCCAGTCTCCACACCACCTGAAACGACATAATGATCGCTCATAGGTGGGGGTGTGGTCTCAGCTGAACTGAAGAAGTCGTCATCATGAATGTCCGAGGATCCAGATGCCGCCGGAGACGCGGATGAATTATCGCTCTCGATGGTCTTTGCTGTATCTGGCACTGCTTGTGCATCTTGATTCATTCCAACAAGAACTGAGGCCGCTTCCAGCAATTGCACCTGCTGATGTTTCGATATAAGGAGCTTTGAGGTAAAGGACCACTCGGGAGTGTGCTCCCACCTAGAACAATCATGGTCAACCTAAAAGTTCGGAATAATGAACACGAACGAAAGTATTCAATAATGGTATGAAAGTGGAAAATACGGTGAAAGTGTTGAAAGGCGGAGAGCCAACAGCTGTGAGACAGAAGGGCCAGAGAATACTGACAGGTGCTTTGTCAAACAGCTGCTGTGCTTGTAGCCTTTCCCACACTTCTCACATCTCATTTCACCACTTGCTCTCTTATCCTCTCCTTTAGTAAGATAGGAACCTTCGCTGGCACGTCTGGCCTTTGTCTTCGAGATGTTGGCAACATGCTCGGCAGTCAGGAAATCGTCAGCCACGGCGGAGCCATCGTTCATGTTCCCTCCCATGGCATGTTCTTCGTTGCCGTATCCGTTGACCAAAGGCCATCTTTCACCACTGGAGCTGGTATCTCTATAGGACTCGAGTCCCCGACCGCCAGTACTCTTCAAGTTCAGACTTCGATGGTTTGAGGATCTATGGCCATCGTCTTGTAGAGCAGCTGCAATAGCAGCAGCATTGTTCACCGCGCTTGCATTCATGCTTTTGCGTCTTGTTACTCGGTGGGTGGGGTTTACTGTTCCTAAGGAGACGGAATGGGAGTGGTGTCTGGAGGTAGAATGGCGTGTAGGAATGTTGGAAGGAGGCGTTGAAGCCATGGAGAGTCGGTGGGAGCTATGAGGCCTAGTGACCTGGGTATCCTGTTCAGATGGGCATTAGTAAGAAACTTTTTGCACGTCAGGTGGTACCCCTACCTTGAGACTGGCCATCCTGGGGCGAATTGGCTCTCTTGATCCTGAGGCTCTAATAAGCCAGATCTAGAGAGCCAAATAATGCCAATTGTTATCGTCGTGCGAACCTGAGCAGCAGATGTCTGGGGATCACGTTGGTGTAGGCAACTGAGACACTGAAAGCCTAGTAGAGGCGGTAATTTGACCAAGCCGAGTAGAATTTGGTGTTTCCCGAAATAGTAGGAATTCTGCACTTGATAGGAGTGATTGGGCGAGCGGTTTTCAGCAAAGAAGCAAAGAAGCAAAGAATGTTCAGCTGGGAGAAAGTCACTCGCGTTGATCTCGGTGTTTTTGTTGGAGCCAAGGCGTAGGCCCCACGGGCATAGGTGTGTCTCTCACAACGATAGTGCTAGAAAGCAAGGTTGGATTTGGACTTGCAACGTTGGAACAGCAGGTCAAGGGTGCCGCGAGGTGATTGAAAGCCGTAATAGCACAGAAAAAGGAAAAGTTGTGGGAAGAAATGATTGGAAGCTTGGGTGATGGGATTGATAGACAACCTACAACCTAAAGCGAAAGCCACTTAAAGAGCATGGGGGGCGGGGTTCTCCACGCTACGCTAAGATCACCTGGCTCCATGCTCCATGGCTATAACGAAGGCTTCTAGGTACCCTCCGATCCACTCCTTTCGCTCCCTTTCGCTCCCTTTCGCTCCCTTTCCCTAATCACATGCATTATCCATTGCGCAATAATAATTATCCAATTGCGACATAATACAAAATGAACAGGAAGTTCGTGTGTCACGCTGGAGTGATCACGCTTTAGTAGTCACGATCCCGCATTCACATAGACGGACAAGAAATTCGGTTTACAGCAAGTGATTTGAGACTTGTTTCCCTGGCTAACTTGAAGCCTCCGCTGCTGACCAAACAAGACGCACACTCCCCTTTGGTTCCTGTTCCTTCCTGTTCCTTCCTGTACCTTCCTGTACCTGGATTTAGTAACACACGTAGCTAACCGCCTATTGGCAGCTACCATTCCAATCGTAGTCGCCCCCCCGCAAGGTCGGTCCATCCAAGCATCATCATTGCATGCCCTTTAGCGGGAAGTTCGGCCCCGATGGCTCAACTGGGTCGCAAATCCAGTCGAATCACAACTCGCCTTCACCGTGCGTGGGGTGTGTTGTGCTACTAGACACGCCGAAAATCTACTGTGATGCAGATACCCTGTGTTCCCCATCATCTCAGTTTATCCTTGGTACATCCCCTTTTTGAACGATGTGTACCTTATCCCCGCAAACCAACCATTGTGTTATGCCTGCACTCCGCTTTGTTTAGAACCTAAGACCTCTCTCGGACCCTTTGGTGGTTATGGCGGCACAAAATTGGTGATTGTTAAGGGTTAGCTTCGCGCCCCCTCGGCCTCCATGCACGCCATCCCAAGCCACGCGCTTGTTAGACTTCCTGAAATCCCGCTGCCTCCGTTGACCCTCTGCCCAATATGTATATGATCGGCTCTTTCGTTAATAAACACACAAAGTGGCATACTTCTAGATGCGTCCAGAGAATTGTTATCAGATTCCCAACTCGGATATTCGTTGAAGCTTTCAAGGAGTATCGACCTGCTAGACGAGCAAACGGAGCCCATGACTATGGGTCGGGAATGAAAATGCTCGGCACTGAGACGGTGAATCTCGCTCGGTGACTTTTGGTAGCCTTATCATCAACGACTGTTAAACTCTTAACTTGGAAGTCGGACTGCTCGTTGACAATTAAAGAACCATGTTCAATCGGCTTTGAACTCCTCGCTCGGAATCGCCATCGACTGATCCATTGCTGGGTCAAAATCGTTAGCGATCCCGTTCCCTGAAATGGGCTCTGGCAGGGTCCCGTTTGTCAAGACTTTCTCTGGAACAGAAATCACGCTTTGAGGCCACTGTATCCAGTAACGCCAATTGTCGGGAATTTCGCGGTCAATGTTGTCAACAATATGCCTCGCCCATCCTCTCATCCACCAGTAGTTATCGAGATGGTGTAGGATGATGCAGTAGTGCGCCAATATGATCAGTGCCTCTGGTATCCTGTGATTCAACAGTGTAATGTAGTCCTGCGGAATCATGACGGGCCACAGAAAAGTAATGGACACTTCGCATTCATAGGGCAGTCTGTTATTCATCCTCACAAAACAAGCCCGGAGGTGATCGAGAGCTTCTCTGTAAGCGTCCACAGCCTCCGATCCATTCGAAGATTCCATGCAAAGTGTTTCAAGATTCGAGAGTTGTTTGACAAGCACCGCTGGCAGTTGCTTTTTAGGAGGCTCTTGCTGGTGATCATGAAGGAGGCCACTGAGGCGACCGTTCTTGATGCACGGCCAGAGAGTTTGGAGAATCGAATTCACTCCACGAATGAGAGGAAGCCATTCATCCGCGTCCTTGCTGCTGTAGTTGAACATGCCAAGACTGTCGGAGTTCTTTGGAGATTCGAACCCATAGACCACGACGAGCGTGGAAAGCGCAAAGAAAGCATCGCAGTTGGATTCGTCCATATTTGACATGAGAGATCTAAAAGAGGTCAAGGCAGAATCTTGTTGTTGGATGGCTATCTGGGAGTAATGGTCGTGCAATGCTGGCCTTAGATGACTCAGATGAAGGGCTGAGATAGCAAGTATACCTCGCATCAGGAATTCGTATTGGAATGCCACCTGCATCGCATTATCACGCCATAGCTGATGAGACTCAGGGCGGTCCGAAAGGGTATAGCACGTTACAGTCGTGAAATGGTGTACCAATTCCATATTCTCCAACTGAAGAGGTGGTAGGTGTGATCCCCCCGGACTCTCGAAGTATGAGTGTGACAAAGTAGGAGATTGGCCTACTGGACTATCGTGTATCGAGGATTTCACGGACTTTGATTCTGAAGCACGATGCCTTGTGGCCTGAGGAGATGAAGAGGCGTTCGAAGCCGTTTGAGATGGGAGCAATGAAAAGTCGCAGGCAATAGAATGTTTCTCACAATTGCCGCATGTAGGCTTCTTTTCATCACACTGATAACGAAAAACACCAGTGTGTCAGTGAGTTGATGCTAGATGTAAAGACCCAGGTTGGAACTCTGAAAGACCATAAACCTTACCTTGATTCTTCTCTTCTTGCAATTGGCGCAGCCATTGCGGCTCTTGGGATGGCTCTTGCGAGAGACCATTATTTCTGATTTGTAAAGGGTATTGTCTCGCTTGTGTTCGATAGAACTTACGAGTGGCGAAGATAGCCTCAACAGTAAATAGAGTCGGTCTGAGAAGTTGAGACCTGGATTATGATTCTGAGACGTGTAAGACCGGAGAAACTTAAGAAATGATAGAGTCTTGATTAGCAATGCATCGGATATGATCACGAAGGCAGTATTCTTGGTCAATGTTCGACGTGAGACGCTGCGGCCAGTGCGGATGAAGCCCCGGTTTATGAAAGGTCTCGGCCGTAGGCTTTGCGCACTAGCTAGCCTCTGTTTGGAGGGGTAACATATTGCAAGCTCTAAGATCGAGTGACTAGATCTATTGAAGAAGAAATCTGGGTAAAGATTTAGAGACAACCGGCTGGCATTTATAGAAGCTCAAAGTAAGGACAACGGAATTTCTCCGCAGGACGAAACCCGAGCACCAGCTTTTCAACCCTTATCCCCTTAACCCTGCAACCAATGGAGTACTCGAAGGTTGGTCGAGGAGGAGCTGGCAACTTCTTCACTCAACAAGACGTGCAGGCCAATTCCAAAAGAGCAACGGAGGTGAAGGATGTGCTGGTCGACTCAACATACATTAGGCTAATGGCTTCCATAGGACCTCAAGGCCCAGGGAAACGGCTCCACTAACAATGTAACGGGCGGAGACGTACAAAGAATCCGAGCGGAGTACGCACAATTGGGGAGAGGTGGTACTGGAAATTATGTGAATGCTAGTGAACTTACAAAAGCTACTACTGAAAATAGTAATGTGACTCCTTCGCTGCAAGAGAAAAGGCCTTCGGTGGTAGGATACTCAGGGAGAGGAGGCGTGGGCAATTACAATAGCGGAGAGGCTGATAAGAAAAGGGAAGAGAGAAGAGCATCGGAGGTTCAAGAGAAGGTACATACGCAGGTGGTAAAGAATGTAGAGATGGCTTTGAAAGAGCCCGAGAAGGCACATTTGGCGAATGAAAAGCTAAAATATGAGACATGAAGAGGCTTAGAAATATTTGGATACAAAGCTGCAACATGATACTTATGAAAATTCATCTGGAAGCCGCAATTTCGTATATCCTGTTCGCTTCTGCATGTATTGTGTGATTTCGTATAGAGTACTACAAACGCCTCGCTATAAGCCTGGTATCATACTATCCGCATCAAGCAAGCAATCGTCAAAGATCAATCCACATCCATCTCTTCCTCCACCCCACCACCGACCACCAACCGTTGCTTAACCTTCCTCGTCTTCTCTTTCAAAGACGGGATCTCCATCGCCTCCATCTCCAACGACTCCTCCACCTCCGCAGCCATCCTCTCCGATGCCCTGACTCTCGGCAGTAGATGCTCATTCTCAGCAACCAGCTTCCTGTCTGCAGCCTTCTGTCTCTCTTTGTTGCCCGCCATACGGTTTTTGTAGAAGACTCTTTCTCTCCTGGCCTTAATCTCTGATACTCGTTGCATGGCTTTGAGCGTGATGCTGACCAGATCACGGTTGTAGCGGACAGGAATGTTGCGGCGAGCGGCGAAGGTGAGGGTTGAATCGACTGTCATTTCTTTGCCGACTGATTTTCTGAACGCCTGCTGGGATTAGCAGAGGTTATCTATGGTCGAGCTGGCGAGGTGCATTACTTTTGTCCATTTCAGCTTTCTGGGGTTTCGCTTCATCTTAAACTTATTTCACCGTTAGCCATACTCTTGTATGTAAGTTTTAGATGACACACGTTCTTGTGACATTTGCTGCGACAGAACATGAACTTTTTTCCATCATTGCGAACAAATGTTATGCCTTTGCTCGGATATTGGGGCTTTGAACAAAAATAGCTGTATAGAGGATTAGCAGGGATTCCCACATTTGGGGACTGCCCAAGCCAGGTGTACCAACCACGTCTCGACTCTCATCGTTGCAGGATGTTATGGAAGCTATCGACTTGAGTCAATTTTCGTGCGGACGGTAATCCGGCATCGGCTAGTACATGTATCTAACGTTAGCGCTATTTGTGCGGGCAAATTCGACATCGCCGCTGAGTAAAGTCCGTTTCCATACACAGCTCAGACTTGTTGTTCAGGGGCTTTTAACGACTGTGAGAGCAATCTCAAGCATATCTCATTGGCGTCAGAAAACAAGCCGAGGTCTAGTATGACAACCGTGATCGCGGTGGGTCTAGGGGTTGCGGCGGCAGCGTTCTTGGTGAGCTCTCCCACAGACGACTCCGAGTCATCAATATACCAATGTCTTCCCGTAGGGACGAGCTGGTCTGGTCGCATTTCGAAAGTATCGTGGTGTACCAGGAGCCGTCG
This sequence comes from Cetradonia linearis, assembly GCA_003521265.1. NCBI lineage: Eukaryota > Fungi > Ascomycota > Lecanoromycetes > Lecanorales > Cladoniaceae > Cetradonia > Cetradonia linearis. Next base: position 12,841 of record QKZZ01001065.1, read on the forward strand.
GTGCACTGGGCTTAGCCTACTTCAAAGGCGGATTTGAACCCAGAATGAACCAAAGAGAGGCGGCGTTGATATTACAACTCAAGTACGCAACAACTATGCGGTTCTGTTGCTATGCTGACGTCTTATTTGGCAGCGAGCGAATGCTCACCAAAGAAAAAATACGGAAGAGCCATCGGCAGCTGATGCTCTTGAACCACCCGGACCGAGGTGGAAGCCCATATCTGGCTACCAAGGTCAATGAGGCGAAAGAATTTTTGGAAAAGACTACAAGAGCTTGATCTGGATAAACATACTGTACATAAGTCTTGAAGCATAGCGCGGATTTGGGTTTGCATCAGCGCGGCGTTGAAGAGATTGGCATACTAGACGCAGTCACAGGGGATATTTTGAGCCCCTCGAACAGAAATACTCAATCGAATCCCTCCTCCTCTATTTAAGGACCTGCCATGTCTCATCATTCAGCTATTAAAGAATTATCAACACCTAAAATCGATGGTGGAAGACTTGATAATTCCTTGCCCTATTGACGGCCAACAAAACATAGCATGTAGGTTCTAGGCCGCTCACAAGCAAATCGGACAGAGCCGATGGCAACTAGACTTACAAATGCTAGCTTGCAGTCCTGCTGGTATTTCACAGGGTGCTTTGAGGTTACTACTATTATAGCCCTTGGGCCATGTTATATGCAGCGAAGTACTGACCCGCCGTTCACAAGTTTTGCGTCTTTTCCACGAACTTGGCTATTACTCTCGTCAGATCCCGTCTCCACTCCATCGGGTGATTTTCCTTCAGCAATAACCATGGTCACCCCTTTTCCCTCTCCGCCAAGCCCTTTGAATAACAATTCACCATGGGGGGCCGAGAGCATATGGTCGAGAGACCCATGCACAACCTGAATTCTCTCCCTTACTACCTTGTCCCCCAGCTCCTCTAATTGTTTCGGACTCTTATGATGCCACCCTACGGCCATGGCTTGACACAATATTCCCATGCGAGTGTATCTATTTTTATCTTGCCTCTTATTCAGTTCTTGTGCTGCAAATCGGTCGCCATTTGTTGGAAAGTGGCCTTCAGCGTCCGGCTCGTTGAGCCACGCTTGGCTGAATATTCGCTCTTTGATGTTCGACAACTCTACGTCTATGGCTCTTGGTATACTGTGCATGAGGGTCAGTTGGCAAAACCAGCAGATCCGAAGTAAGGAAGGCTAACAAAATGTTTGCTCTGTTCCTTATATTTTCAAGCCATCCCTGCGTAAGATCTCAGTAAAGGGTTACCAGCCTCTAAAGATAGAAGATACTAACTACGGCATTGAGTATTTTCGGCGCTGTTGATATTAAGGACAAGGAGGCTATTCGTTCAGGGACTACCAAGGCCTGATGACCCAACAGCAAATTCATCCGGCTCATGTCACTATTTGTACAGGGTATCTTACAAGTTCTTGAGCAATCATTCCGCCCATAGAAGTACCAATGACATGTAGTTCTCGGTTTGATGTCCAGCCAACCTGGTCTACCAACTCTTGAGTGTCTATTGCCATTTCTGAAGTAGAGTACCGAGCAAGTGGCTTATTAGATTCTCCAACTCCTCGATTGTCAAATACAAGGCAAGAGTATTTCGTGCTCTGATCACGATTGGTGTTTTGGCCATGGCCAAAGTCTTTCGATTGTCGCTGCCACGCAGTCTTGAACCCGCCTGGTCCCATAATCCACTAAACAAAGAGACATGAATATCACCCCTTCAAAAATGGCCTTTAATAGTGTAGCAAAATTCGACAGGCTTATGGCATGAAAAGGGTCGAGGAGAAGTCATTCGGCTGAGATGATACGTCTTGCGGACATTAATGAAATAATAGGAGATACAATACTGTACCACAAGATGGGTTGGCCCATTACCATGGATTTCATAGGAAATTTGTATCGGCCCACCTCGCCCAATTGCAACGGTAGCTTTGCCCTTCTTCGCAGGTTTAAGATCCCACGTTACATTTTCAAATTCAGGGTGCTTGACAATCTCAGCAGCTGTAAGAGGTGCCCTTTTGTGAGATGGAGGATTATTAATCATTCATATGCGGT
>QKZZ01001067.1:0-12827 GCA_003521265.1 Cetradonia linearis
GCCTCTCGAAAACTTCCCTAAATCGCTCATCTTCGACATCGATCTTGAACTGATCCCTGTCTTTAGCTACCAGAGCTTCTTTCTCCCTCTTAGTCAACTTCTTTTTTTTCTTTGACAGTGCCTTCTCGGCTTTGGCAATCTCATTGATGTCGAAGTGTTGCATTTCATTAGAGCCCGTCTTGCCATCGACCATGAGCAGCTCGAGCTTTGCACGTTCGGCTGCTGCCGCAGTTTCATCAGCGGCTCTTTGCTCATGTTTGAGTCGTATCTCGGCTCTTCGTTGAGCTGTCGTGGTAGCTTTCTCATTCGATGGAGTTGTGAAGAATGGATCTACGAACCCAAGGTCTCGATCTTCAGCGGCGTCAGGTTCTCCAGTCAGAGCTTTTTGTTTGTCCGAAATCTCGGTAACCTCTCCAGGATTTCGGGATTCCTTCATCTTCTCTTTTCGCCGAGCTTTTCGCTCTTTCTCTTTACGAACATACTTTTCCACCGTTGTTTCTTCTCGCTCCGTTTCATTTTCAAATAGCGAACCCCTTCTTGGTCCTGATGATAGGCATGAGGAGAATGTGATCTGCATATCGCCCACTAGAGCAGCGTCTTTCGACGTTTTGCTCTTGACTGGCTCATCTTTGAATCCAAGCAGCGCCCGCATTCTTTGACGCTCAGCTTCTTTCTTCGAAAATTCTAGACCCGGCTCTTCATCTTTGTCTTGTTTTTCACCGGCCCCATTCTGAGTTTCAGCCATTACGTCGACAACAAGAGGCTTGGGGGCCTCTTCGTTGTCTGAGCTGTCGCTACCCAGATATGCCTTTAGATCATTCTCGTCAATATCTACCCTACTACCAGAAAATGCCCTCTTCTGCGCTTCCTTCCTTGACCCATCATCAGCATCCCATGTTAACCTTACTTTACTGTGTTGTAGAGCGTCTGTCACAAATTCGTTCGGTCGATAGCCATCAGGGATCCTCTCACATTCGTCTCGGGCCCTATCTTCTGAGAAATCCAAATCGGCAGGTATATAACGGAGGTCAAAAAAATTTGCCGTAGTCAGATATTCGGTGCCGTCAACTGCATCATAGATGGCTTGAGCAGTAGATATTGAGGAGCACTCTAGCACAGCATAGTAGTAGCTTAGCCGCTCAAGCTGGTAGCGTCGTAGTTTTGCAGAATTGAACTCTAGACCTTCATCCTCTTTGAGTATAGACTTCTTGATCTTCTCATCATCGTCCTCATCACCTTCCCCATCTACATCCTCCTCCAATTCTAAGGAGCCATGTCCTACAGCTCCATTCTGTTTGCTTTGGTTAAAGATATCTTTTGGCGGCCCTTCCATCTCCTCCCTCTCCATTCTCTCTTTCCCAAAATCACTGGGGTAAACGGATATTTTGCGTACCTTCCCACTGGTAGGCACGAAACTCGAAAATACAGCCATAAGATCCGCAGCTCTTATGTTGTCCCAATCCAAATTCACCACTGCGATTCGTGAAGAGACTTCGCCTTTCGGTATGCCGTCTTCACCCTCCTGCTGATCTAAAAGGCCAAAGACATCTTCCTCTTCTTCTTCTTCTAATTCTTCGTCTGATGAGCTGTCATCCGAGGATGACATAGAGTCTTCATTCTCAGCAGTCACTTGTTCAATCTCTCGCTCGACTTCTTCATCTTCATGGACTTCATCTTCGTCCGCAATTCTGTAGTATTTCTCCAATTCCTTTCGCCCTGCATCCTTTGGCAGTCTTCGCCCATATCTATCTACCTTTGCTCTATTTGAGAAGTTCTCATCACGCAGCATGTGCGCAAAGCGCTTGTCAATCTGGATATGGGTATTCTTTTTTGAAGGAAGGCGAAATCTCGGGTCGGTCTGGATATTTGCGAATCTCGGATCGGCTACAGAGAGTTTAGTATGGTCCCTTGTGTGACATAGGCTCAGTAATTACAGATGTAGTCTCCTACACTGGCCCCGGACCCTTTGGGCACCTTCTGCTTCATAGGTTTCGGCATTGTGCTGATAATTTGCCAAATGAAAACTGATAAAGATGAATTGTATCTCATAGAATGACCTTTGAAGGTAAAACAGCAAGCGATGCTTCACACTTGCGCTGCCAATCTTTGTTAAATTCTTATGCAGAGCGTGTGAATGCTCGAATTTCATGCATGACGCTAAGATAACGATAAGACAGGTAGTTCTACAGTCTTGGCGGCATCACCAGCATCATGACGCATTCACCATGACCATTGGAGATTCCGAATGCTTAAGTGCCTGTTCATACAACGATGAGATGCAAAATACGCAGTTAGGACGCTAATTTTTATTCTCTCAACCACAACCCCGTTACAATGCCTTCAACTTCCTCCCCACCCCCCCTGGACAACCTACCGCATCGGCCGTGGTGAAACCGGTGTCCTCACCTTTGAACCCTACAAAAGGCAGCTCCTGCCCCTCTGGCGTTTCAAAACGCCCGCCATTGCCCGTACATCTTCCGCAGCCCTCTGGAATGCCTTCCTAAACTACGAGAAGGAAGACGATTTTGTAGGCATGGATATGGCGCGGAAGTTTCTGCAAAGGGGTATGACGAGGGCGAAGAGGTATGTCAATCATAAGGGCGGGAGGAAGTACGGGGTTGGTGGCAAGGTGGTGAAGGTGGCTGAGGGTGAGGACTGGAAGGGGAGGAGCGAGAAAGAGGAGGCGAGTCGGGTGTTTAGGGAGGTTTGGGAGCGGGCGAGGGGCTGGGAAGGGTATCAGGTGAAGAATAGGGAGTTTTTGGGGAGGCAGAAGGAGTAGGAGAAGCAGAGGCGGGAGGACAAGATGAAGTGGGAAGAAAGCAGCGGAGGCAAAGCAATCGAGGTCCCATAGCATTGTAGAACTAAGTTCAGAATCATCAAGAAGGTTCCACAAGCGGATAAGAATTGATTGATTGATTTATGACTTTGCAGCAGGTTGAGACGTCCAGTCCCGGTACAAGTTCTGCAATTACAAGGTCGTATTCAACCGACCCGTATTTGCAGCTTCTATCTCTTAGTAAGTACAGGGGAGTACTTCGGAAGCGAATAGTCGCAACCAACGGACAAGCGCCCCCGCCTCTTGCGAAAGCAAACAACGCTGTACCCCTAGCCGATGTGTGCAGCTGTGAGCCTCCATATATGATGATGGAAGGATAAGGAAAAGGTTTCGACTAATCGCTGACGCAAGTTGTTCTGAATAATGGCCCGATCGATTGTATGATGAAATGAGGGATTCAACACTCCAGTCGTAGTAGCTGTGGCTAGTGAACCGCATTCGTGGCCCGCGGACCCCAGGCAGGATGATTCTTACTTGGCTGCCGTGCTGGTGAAGGAGAGCTAGTTGTTGGAGCATTCCTCGGTAGTGCCCGTTGAGGATTCTTGGAATCATTGCTATAGTTCCCAGGGCCCTCCCTAGGCTTGAAGGGTTTATTCGGGTTTCTTCCGTGGTAAGGACGAGGAGCTGATTGCCCATGACCGGTGCTTTGAGATCCAGGCCCATTCCGAGATCCTAGACGTGACAAAGCCACTGATTTCGCTAATGTCATTCCCAGCATTCTCACAAAGATCAGGACGCCACCGTTATTCGAGATGATATCCTTCTCTACGAAGGCCTCTTTACTGGTAGACTCTACTTCTTTGCTCAACCTGGAATTCTTGTAATGGCCCCGCTTGGGAGCTTGAACAGAAGACCACCCTATCTCTGGAGTTTGTGTCGGAATCTGTACGGCTGGAAGGGATCCGAATTCACGGTTTTCAAAAAGCGCTTCCTCATCTTCCATTGCCTTCGAAGCTACTTCCAGTGTTCTAATCACAGCCTCACCATTCTTTGGAAGCGAGACTGATGCAGAAATTTCCACTGGCGGGGAATCCAGAGGTACCTTCGTAGCGGAGAAATCAACCACGTGAATGAACTTTTTCTCTGGTGAAAGCTTTCTGACACCCAGGAGCCCGTTGAATCTGTCTTGCCATGAAGGATTATTGACCAGTGGCTGCGATGCTGCGCGCAGCGGGATAGCCCGAACTTCTGTCAGCTGTGGGGACTGCATTGGAGTAGTGATTGCCGGTGGTAATTTTACTTTGGGCTTTTCCTTCATCGCTGGTAGATTTACGGTCGGACGCATGGAGTCCCGTATATAGGCAGGATGAAGGTGAGAACCATCCTCTGGCGGTGGAGGCGAAGAAGATCGACGATAACCAGGCGGGAACCGTGATCCATTCTGATATTGTGGATGCATTCGTGTTCCTGCTCCTGGGAAGAAACGCGACCCACGGCCTATACCACCACCAGCTGTGAAGGATGACATGCTCACTGAAGCTGGGAATGATGGGCCTTGGATGTCTCCATTGTTCTGTGGCCCTATGAAATGATCGTGGGTGTTCTGTGCCTTTTCAACTCCAATAATCTGTCGCTGGCCACGTTGATCGTCAACTTTGACCTGTCGCCAAGTCTCATTCATGATTGGCAACTGAGGTTCTGGTCTTCGAATACCCAGTCGAGCTTCTTCTGCCAGCCTAACAGCATTCTGCTGCGCAACTTGACGGTTCTTCTCAGTGTCTGTAGTTTGGAAATTGTTCCACGCAGCCAAAGTTGTTCTTTGCTGGTCAGGCCCTCGCAATGGTCGATCCATATCGTTGATCTGAGGCTTAAAGTGTGGACTCGCACCGAACTGTGGAGGCGTGATATGCGCGTCAGCGTTTGGTAGCAGACCAGTGGGTTCAGGTCTGCTAGCCGCTGAGGGTGGAGCGTCCGAAGGAAAGGTTGGAATGGTTTGAAAGTCCTCCACTACAGGTGACGAGGCTGTCTCTTGTGGTCGAAGCTCTGACGCCTCGCGCGGCCGATGTCTTGGAGGGCCTATTGGTTCAAGAGCTGGCAATGGGAAGTGTTCTTGTTGCCTTGACTGAGGTCTTTGTATGTTCCTACTGTCAAAGGTACCGTTTCCAAGATTTCTGGCGTGAGACGGTGGGCCCCATACACTTGTAGACGCAGACGGCTCCCTTTTCATGCCCTGCCCACTCCATCCTGTATATGCATTAGGATCTCTTGAGGCATTGTTCCACGGTTGTTGCCTTGCATCTCGGACGATGTTCTGATGTGAGGCATCTGGCGCTCTGTAAATGGGCACATCTGGATGCGTTGGTGTTACGCCATTGACCCTAGGTGAGGGCAAAGTCTCAGTTGCTTCAACCTGAGGTTCAAGTCCAGGCGGTGACACCATCTTGCCTGAGCCCTGAGGTCTTGTCCTTTCGGGAACTAGGCGTTCGCTTGGAGGCTGTGGCAAGCTGTTTGAAGTAGCACCATGCAATTTGATCATGCCATATTGCTGAGGCATACCCGAGGCATCGGGTGCTGGAGGCTTCGGTGGAGACCGTGAAGTCGACGTAGATACTTCCTGCAAAGGCGCAGAGACCTGAGAGGGCTGTGAAAGAACTTCCTGTTTCACTGATTCCGTCTCTGGCTCTCTTTTCTCGATCTGTTTCTTTTCAGCCTCCTTCTTGACGGGCTCATTCTTCTCAAGAGGAGGTAGGCCCAAGGTCTCCATCTTCAATCGTATCCTTTCTCTTCTGGCTGCCTCTTCCCGCTCTTCTTCCTCTTTCTTGCGTTTGATAGCCAACTCACGCTTCTCTTTCATGAGTAGCTTCTGGACTACTACATCATCCCGCGTAAGAGGCGCAGCTTGATCAGAAATAGAATTTCTGCTCTGGTATGGATAAACGGCTGTTGATCGGGCATCTTGTGGTAATTGAGAGTGCTGCAGGGCAGGAGACTGTACTGCTGAGTGCGATAGCTGCTGAGCTGGAGAAGGACCACGGTGGGAAAATGCCAGTTGTGCGTGCGTGGGTGTTGATGGAGATTGCAGCACCTGCGAGTGCTGAGAATCTCGGCGTTGCTGCAGTACATCATTGGGCATCCTTGCCATATCTGCTCCTTTACCCATTGACATTCGTCGACCTTGAGGCCCGCTATCACCACTCACAGTTGATGACCCTCGGCGCGGCCAAGGCACAGAATCTTGTTGATTTCGGTGTGTTTGAAATGCGGCGGAGGGTTCCGCTGGTTCGTGTTGCTCGCGTGCTGCACCTCTCTGTAGTAAGGATGGCGGCCTGAAATTCTGATCTTTCCGAACTGATCCTCGACGACCAGTATTAGCTGGCTCGTACTGCCCTGATTGCGCATTGTAAAGCTGTCCAAGGTTGCCATTTTGATTATCTCTTCTTGTTCGAGTGAAGTCATCGGCAGCAATTTCCATAGCTGCGGGCGGAGGTATGGCATTATTTCCATGAGGCTCGTTGTATTGTGACCTAGTCGCAAGTAGTTGACTAGGAGGATTGATTTCGACGGGAGGGACCTTATCAACGGGTGGTAGAGGTGCCCATGGAGATCTTGTGGGTGTAGGAGCTGAGGGTTTTGCGACTAAAGTCGGTTTTTCGGATGGCGTCTTGAGCACGAGTCCACCTGGCTTCGGTTGCGCAGCAGAGCGAGGTTTTAACACAGTCGCATTTGGTCCCACGGTAGTCATGGGCTTTTGCTGTGCAGCCAGATTAGCTTTATATTCTTCTTCTTGCCGCTCTTTCTCAACCATTGCTCTCGCTTGTTCTTCCGCAAGTATGGCGGCAGAGTCATTCTGAGACAGCGTTATCTTGGTACCGTCATTCCACTCGATCGTTTCCGGCGCCCAATCGTCTTCATCGTCGTCGATATCTGCCCACTTGGCCTCCTTTCCATCCCCATCCGCCTGCAGTCTTGTAGCGAGATGTATGCCATACTGCTGCTTGAGCTCCTCGTCTGTGAAATGCTTCGGTGTAGGTTGTGGAGTAGCTGGGCAATTCGTTAGCACAGGTATTTCATCATTGTCTAAGACAGCAATGTACCTCGATTCCTATTCCAGACTTGCATCGGATCCGGTCCGGATCCTCCGTGTCTGGAACTAAAATGCGACGACTTGGGAGTTGAGGCCTTGTTTCCACTTGCGGTCTTGGCAACAAGCCGAGGGCGCGGTGCTGGAGGCAAGGTGTTTCCGGTAGAGGTTGCGTTGGTAACTATCTCTGTCAGCCATGAAGCTCAAAGTTGATGACGGATTGGATTACCAGTATCGCCATTAGCCTTGGCAGCTGGTGCGGTCGGCGTGCCCGCTTTGGCAAGGAAGTTCTTCGTAACTGATACTGCCTTGAATGTGGTAGGCTTCTTAACAGAGTTTGATCGTGCATGGTGTTGATTGTCAGATTCATCCTTGCTTGCTGCTTCTGATTTTAGAGGTCCTCCAGTATCTGTATCCGAGCCAGCACTACCATCAACTGCTATCTGCTCCGCCGGTGCGTCGGATGATTCCTGCTCGTGGACATGGTCGATCGATGACATATGTATTGGTGCAGTGAATCTAGTAAGTTCCTCTATCAATGAGAGGTCGATGAGCGCCAAAGGGAGGGTTGTTGATAGCCTTGGTCGTGAGATTTAATGGGGTGATTCTGATGCTGCTCGAAGGTGGTGGTTCAATTTCGAGATTACGAATGGGGTTTAGCGAATTTTGCTATTAAGATCTTCCCATCAGGGAATCAGCAACACGACTCAGAAAACAACAATACTTCATCAACGAAGATGGACACAGATACTTCAATTTGGACTCAACGTATTCTCTGCTGTTACATGTCATAAAACTTGTACATGGTAAGGGTACGTTGATCTAAGTCAGAGATTGCGACAAAAGTCTAACATTTCACTTCTTCGGACCACTAAAAGGAACATACACTCTTGGCATCAGTAATCATCCATGAGGAATCTATGTGCCAAATAAGCGTTTGAGCGAACAAATGTACTGGGTATCAAGCCCTGGCAGAGATTAAAGTGCTGCTCAGAGGCCTTGTCAAACCTAACTCCCTTGCGCCACTATGCATGACTCTTGTCGCTGTCCATCATTGCAAGAGCTTTCTTTTGCACTTGATATAGTTAAGGGACCTGCGTGACTTACGTTGAAGCAAATCATAAGAGATGAGTCTTCCTAAACCCTCAGTGGAGAAGCCAGTTGCGATGCCAGGCACCCACTTTTCTAGCTTTAACTTGACATGTGTCCTCTTAGCCACAACACATACAAATTCCTTTCCATTTATTATTCCACTCTCCTTTCTCTCCTTGCCACTCTGACATCTATGTACCTCCAAAAGAGAATTATTACTTTATAAAACTAACAGAGTTGGCGGCACGCTTCGATCGCTTCCGCTTCGAGGAGTTACCTACGGAGGTCAAGCTGATGGTCATGAACCATGCTCCTAACCTCAAAACTCTTCTGAGTCTATCTGCCGTAGTTTCGGTCCTTGCATTGGAGCTGGAATATAGTTGCGACAGTTTGATACCTTCGATTTTATTGCGATCCTTGCCCGATGATCTGCATCAACTTGCCAATGCAATTAGCGCATTGCACACTTAGACGTCGATTGATGACACGAAGTTGGGCTTCAACAATCCCCGTGTATATCTCTTCGGCCTTCAATTTGAGTGGTCCAGTCATGCTATGGCTGAGATAGTGTATATCGCGGATTTTATAAAAACGATTGACTCCTTTGTTATGTAATGGGATTCCTTGCCTTGATTTGTTACCCCCCTCCTAGCCAAAACGAGCCAGAAAACTAGAAAACTGTTGCTAGCCAGCCACGGAGAGTGAAATACATCGTATTGGTCGCGCATTTTGGAGTCTTGAATTTTGCTACAACCTTTACCAATAGAACAAAATTCATTATACCATGCGTCGACCGGATGCTCCTTCTTCTACATGGCGAAATCCTACAATAAGTATCTGACTTCATTGATGCCATGGGAATTGGAAGTAATGATTTGCATATAGGAATACCTTGACCTCGTGTGCAACCTAGTGGACGGTATCGGAGGACTCAAGGAAGAGTTTGAGGTCGATCTCTGCCTACAACCACAGATGATCGTTCCCAAAGCTACCCTTTCGGGCCAGCTCCTTGAAGCAAGAATAGATGTCCTAAACAAGAACTTAGCTGTCCTAAAAGCCGAACTAACCCCATCCTCCAAAAACACCAGAGCTGTTACCCAAGCAGATATCAGACTCTCTCAATCCTTCCGCAAATCGCATCCATTTTCAGCCCCTAAATTACACCGAGGGATTGTTATAAGCTATAACAATCAATTAGCTACGACGTCGACTTTTCAAGGACAGGCCAAGGACACAGATACTAACTATCCCAACAGCGGCCGGCGATACTTCCACCTAGTATCAAATCCGTATCCACTTTCCTTACACTACGTCCAGAATATAGCTACTGTATCTGGGATCGGCGACGACTGGAAGCTTGGGATCTCCTGTCACCCAAATACAAGAGAGAAAAACTCGTGCTAGAAAGTCTACCCATATACCTAAAATCCTGGGAAGAACGCCGCAGATTGGCTCGGGATCTGTGGTTGCAATATAGAATAGACACCTGCACATGTGGCGAAAAACATGATAGCCCAGAATGGAAGTCTCAGAGGGGTCGATATGTATACAACCATCTCGGAATGACCATTCACAAACAGTCCTTGGGGTCGATACTAATTTACTGAGCACGAGCTTCGAACATTCGAATTCGATCATGATGCCATCAAAAACATGTTAAAGCTCACTAACGACAGTGTTAAGTCCAATGGGTGTGGAAAGAAATGCGCCTGAATTACGATCGCCGACGAACATGGAGGATCAACTGCACATCTAAAGCGGATCAAACGCCGTCATGACTAAGGTATGTTAAGATTCCAAGCACAACAATGGGAATTGCTGATACTGAGCGAGGCAAGCTAGGCGGCCTGCTGAGATCGGACCGAGCGCGCGGTGCATCCAAGAAAATAGTATGGATTTAGGTGGTGCCACCAAATCAGGTTCCCTGTCCGTTGTTATACGATACTATGTAGTCAGGCAGGCCCGATCGATAGTCTGTATTGCTAAATCAATGACACCTCCTCTACTCACATCGAATCCCAACCCGCCCCAAGGTGCACTCCAACGAATTAACTTTGAGCGCAATCACATAATTATATAGCCCAGCATAAAGAAGCTTACACTTAACTGTAAGCAAGCCTCGTTTCAAGCCCCTCAAGACGGTTTTTCGGCGAAAGCCTATACTCAGCATCAAAACAATACACATACCCATTGCAAGCATAAGCGCTTGTCCATGACTTTTGTCACACTCTCAAAACCTCACTCCCCACAAAAAGCACACCAGTACCTTCACCAAAGGCCAATGATAAGAGAATGCGACAAAAGTCATGGATTTATGGGACCCTGAAACTTCCATGTCCCATTAAGCGACACTAGTCACGGACAATCGATCGAAGAGCTTGCAGCTGAACGATCGTTTGTCTTCGATCCCAACTGTACACTCGCTTCCCGTCGAAGCATTGAAAGAATGAATAGCGAATAGCTTGCACTATTATCACATATAAGCATTTCCCAAATCAGTAGACTATACCCGGCAATAGGTTGAAGATATATAGATAATATTTAATAGTCATTTGAAAAGATCCAAAAATCGGCTTTTCTACAGTGGAACACCAAGCAGATCAACAGGGGTGCAGCCCGCAGGTTTGGCGACAGCGGCAAGAATTACATTGGTCACACCGGTCGTAGATCCAGTGGGGCGGAAGAAGAAAATATCATTGCCACCTGTAACACTTTCAAGGTACGGGTTAGCGGCGCCGTTGTCGAACAATCCACGCTCCAAGTAGTGAGACTCTATAGCAGTGATTACATCTGAAGTAGCAAAATGAAATTCGCACGGAGCGCTACTTCCGGAACCTGTCTGATCCGCGTACAGCGTATCGAAAGAAAAGTCCGCAACCAAATCCTGGTTTGACAGAATGTCAAAGGTCGTAATGCTGCTTTGTTCATTGCCCTCGAGAAATTGAATAACGTATTATGTGTGACCATTTGTATCTATTCGTGGTACGAGGATTCCATAACAGCCTTCACACGACGTTGCTGGATAGCCAGTTGACGCATACATCTGTATCGAAAAAGGCCCGTCAGAAATAGTTACAGGCGGTGGTACAGGTGCAGAGGAAGTTGTTGTAATTGGCACATTTGAAGACGTCATACTTGAGACGATGGATGAAGATGAGCTAAAAGAGAGCGTGGAGCCAGTGCTGAGAAAGGGATGAGATGTCTGAGCTGAACATGCAGTGCCTGAGGGATCGAGGCTACCAGATGGGAAAATGCCAGGCGGAAGGACACTTCCCGAAGGGAACACCCCTGATGACAGAACACTACCAGATGGAAAGATGCCAGAGGGTATCGTGCTGCCAGAAGGGAGATCCCAGCGGAAACCACCCTGCCACATGGAAAGACGCCAGAAGGGCGGGCGTTGCCGGAAGGAAATACACCAAAAGGAACATCATTACCCGAAGGGAACACTCCAGATGTAACGACACTGCCTGACGGGTAGTTTCCGCCAGTGCTCAAGACCGGGCTTCCCAGTCCCGATGTCGGATACAAAGGTCTCGATCCAGTGCTAGAAGGTACTCCAGAATAATAGTAACCTGTTCCAGGAGCTGGATAAAGAGACTTAGATCCAGTGCTTGAAGGTAGGTTTGGGTAAGAATAGCCCGTTCTAGACGAGAGAGTCAAAGTTGGAACGTTACCACCGCTGCTAGATGAGACGCCAGTGCTCGGAAGAGTAGCTGTGTTAGAGGATCCCATCAAAATTACACCAGTGGGGCCTATTGAACTTGGCGCTCCTGATTGTGACGTAATAGAACCGGTAGACAAATAGCTTAGGCCATTATCATCCGAGGGAGAAAGAGATTGGCCAGCTATTGCGCTCAAAGTCCCAGACTCGGACATTGAATACAGGAGCACACTATTTGAGGGCTATCTTGATTGTACTGGTTGGGAATATTGAGCCAAAATAGAAGTGAAAAGGCTTGTTCCGAGACCGAGGGCTTCTGTAGGTGTCCGCATTGAAAAGAGGTTTGATGTAGATGCAGCAGACCCTGACATGCTTGTGGGCCTTACCCTGGAATTTGTTGAATTATGGTATGTATGTCGGCCTCATTGACTGAGCAGGTCTGCCGGTTTGGGTAACGGCTATTGTCAGCAGATTTGAGTGATGGTGGAAAGGGGTGGGACCGCGACAATTAGTACATATTTTCATGGTTGTGGTAACGGTAGATGATATAGTGGAAGAGACTGGGCTTGTGGTTATCGTTAGATATACGCTACTCCAGTCAGTACATCTCTTTGCTGTACATTGAGTGAATGGGCTTACATCTCTGTTGTTATTATGCTTGGCGTCCCTTGACCAATCTTTCCAGGATTTCCATAATGATCAAGACCCCCATGGTCTGGCGCAGAGAGGAGCTCGGTGAGAACGCATCGACATGCAGGACCTAGAACAGGTACAAAGTCCAGATGCTCAAAGCAAAAAGCTGCATACTCCGGGCAGGGAACAAGAGCTGGAAGCGGACAGATCTGCCCATTTAAACCGTGAGAGGCGCTGTTGACCGTCTTATCAAAGGCCTGACAGAACGATGATGCTACTGAGCCATGCTGGACCAGATCATTAAAGCAATTACAATAATTACAGGTATTTCTTGATGAGAGAGTTGCTCCAGCAGTAAATAAAGTAGCGTAGGGAAGGCAAGACAGCAAGACATTAGTTATCAGCATAATTGATAAGGAAGAGCATTGCAAGCAGAGATTGCATGAAGTGTCAATAGAAAGCACGCGCGATACAGGCAGAGCATAAATAAAATCAAAGAAGGTCGGATCCCGAATGGTGGACAGGCGGCAGCAGCCTACACTGTGAGATGGAGGATTACTAATCATTCATATGCGGTTAGC
>QKZZ01001068.1:0-18433 GCA_003521265.1 Cetradonia linearis
AGCGTGGCGCTATGGATCATTACCCTGCACCACCAAGTAGGGTCCTCTAGACCCTTTCTGCCAAGACAATAATATCCGAAAGAGACTACGTGCCCTCGTCAATAAATCTTCAATCGAGGGGCAACCCCACATCAGGCAAAAGTTACATCTTACGTACATAAAGCAAACAGGTCCTTACAAACGCTCTCAAGTCCTATGGAATGTTCGAAGGTATCTCTTATCCGCGAAGACCAAATCAGAACTCCGGTCTAAATCCACTGCTACTTTGGCCACATCAAAGTAGCAAAGGCAAAAAGAGCGAGGCTCAAGAAACATTTTTTCATAGGCTGAGGCTGAGGCAAGGGGCAACGAACGAGAAAGGGATGGCGCAATTAATTGGATCTCTCGAGCACGTGAGTCAAGAGAAGACTGAATCATTACTCGAGTCAGACTTTGTGGCTCTATGAGTCCTCGTTGTCTTCGAGAACGTGAAATAAAAAACCCCTTTGTAGAAAAGTAGCAGTCTTGTGCATACCTGCCAACTCTGTCTAGTCTCATGTATGGACCGGACTACTCGAATGTGTACTGTAGATGCGATGTTCGAATGACATGTAGTTGCATCAGAAAGGTTAAAGAGCCATTGGGGCGGTGAAGGTTTGGAAGCAGTCAATTGGCGTTGCGCAGGAATTAGCGCGAAAAAGATCCCACTTACTTTACTCCTCTGCCGTCGTCTTCCTCCGTTCCTCTCCTTCAAACCACTCTCCAGACAACGAAGTCGAACTACAGCAAATATACAGAGCACCAAACATACATCAATTCCTAATATCGTCGAGACACCATGCCCCAGGCAATCGCTGTGCTGTAAATCCTGCTGGGGGTCGTGCGGGCTGCCTCGCATGACCCTCCAGTATTGGCCCAGCCCAACGAGTATTTCAATCGACTTTCGACGGTATTATTCCTTCGAGTGCTCTCAAGCATCGTTCCTGAGCGTTCGGAGCTTCACAAAATTTTAGTCAGGTCGCGCTCCTCGGTCTTCGAGGCTTTAGGAGAGTTGTGGTCTGCTCACCCTTCCTCCCAATAACGTTCGCCTTCACACATACCTTTACAACAATAGCGATTCACGAATCCCAATACCATCTTATCTGCTCTAAGAAAAATTTTCCCTGGTTGCATTCCTCTTTACCCACACAAACCGAAACCGCGGACCAGACGATTTCTCAACACCTCACACTTTCACACAATAACAGCATCACGATACCCAGAAATGGCTCATAAGCCCACCCGCAGAGGTCGTGTGCCTACTGGCACCTCGCTAGACCCTTTCGCAATTCATCATTCCATTGCGCACGAGCAGCCTAAAAGAGCCCATCAGGCAGAGTCACAAGTCGATGGATATACAAGCGATACAACACGATCAACGGAGCAGAGAGGCGCCTCAGGTGGAGGCGCTGCACGAACTCCCTCTGGGGATGATGAAGATGACGCTGATGTCAGCGACACTGATGTCACAGATGCGGACGAAGAGGATAATGATGATGAGGATGGCGATGCACTTGCCCCGTCTGACCGCGCCATGGAAGGGCATGGGGATCAGGCGGGGCCAATCAATGCATACGGTGACCATACAGCCAGGCTGCTTGAAGAGGCTGATGTTGTGAGTCTCGACAGTGGTGCTCCAGACTTCAAGCGGTCTAGGAATCCCGAATATAATGTCGAAAGTCAGAACGCAGACTGCGATTCGGACGACGAAGTCTACAACAGAGTCAATCTCATAAGTGACGCGGAAGAGGGAGAATCTGACATTGAGAAGTCGGAAGAAAATGATATTATTCAGTCAAGAGAAGGCGATGATATCAGCAGCAAGCCAGCTACGGCCCCCACCTCCACCACCAAAGCATCTGATAACTGGGCCGGCTTCGACCTTGACGATGACTTGTTTTCTACGAATATATCCCATTTTGACGAACAATTTGGTAGCAATGAGCCCAGCATACTTGAAAGCGAAATACAAATCTTCTTCAGGTCTAACGCCCTGTATGAAGGCCTTGACCCGCTGCCATCGCTACCAGCATCACCGACGCCAACGCCAACGCCTCGTCAAGTACGATTCAAAGAGTCGATCCTCACTCGAGACGATGATTCTGACATCGTTTCCGACGATGAAGACCTGAACGGCCTCTTCAACAGTGCTGCTGCGATGCCAAGCAAGGGCCGAGCTTCGGACTCACAAGTTGTCGGCAACGAGGGTGACGACGAATCTGTAGGAAACTCTAGCGGATACGAAAGTGGGTTTTGTATAATGTTATTGTTCCGCGAGGCTGACGTTGATTGCTTTAGCTGATTATGGCGAGACCACGGATGAAGAGGATGTTCCAGCTTCTGCTACGACACGACCAGAGAGACTCATGCGTCAACCTTCGGTCTCGTTGGACATCTACAGCCAAGTGAGCTCATCAGCTGCGCCAGGTCCTTTCAAGGTTCCTACAACTCCTGTTACACCTCGTCGGGGTCCACGCATGGGCTCATGGGTGGCTGATCCTACAAAGCCTTTCGCCATGATTGATTGTACGGGTGACAACATGGTCATAGTCCCTGCCAAGCGTCCTGCTAGAGCTATTGACCCCTTAACGCGGTTGGACAACTGCATTGTTAGTACTGCGAACACAAGTCCAATAGCGTCGCAGCCAACGTGGGCAATGGATGATAGTGAAGTTGATTTCACTGACTTCTCAGCATTTGGTCCCAATCCAACGCTCGCATCCGAGCCTGACGTCATGCCATCCACTCTTCTCCCAACAGCGCCAAGCAGTCAAGTTCAAGATCAGACTTTTCCTCCGAGTTTAGTATTCGTTCCTATTGATGACATAAGGGACTTTAATAGCATGTTTCCAGTGGATAATCAGCGCATTGATGAGGACGACGATGAGGACCTCTTGAAGGTCGAAGACTTCATCGACTTCGGCATTTCATCTGAAGATGAAGGGGGTGAAGAGCTAGGATTCGCTGAAACGACGACTCTGCCAACACCAGCTTCGACCTCGCCTTCAGGGATAGACGCCCGACGTCAGTCCCAGACCGCCGCCTCTCCAGCCTATGACCTTGTAAAACATCTTGACAAGGGTCTCGTCGGCTCATTTCGCCGGAGCCAACCTTATCATCAGGCTCATCTACGTCGTCCACAAGGTGGAGTATTGCTGAATAGCCACGCATTCAGAGGCGGAAAACTTCCTGCCGGACATAGTTCGTTGATTATTCAAAAGAAGAGAAAATTGAGTGACACATTCGGTGGTTGTCCCGCTCTCGATAAAAGAAGGATTTCTAATCGTCGCTGAGGAGAGCGACGGTGCAGAGAATGATATACCATACATTCAGGGAATCCAAAACAAACTTTCCAGCAACGCATACACATATGCCTTGTATAGAGCAGTTCGCAGTGAAGGGTTTTGGTTTCCCCTATACCACAGGCCGGAATACTTTATAAGTTGCAGCAAAACTAGGGGTTCACGGAAAGATAGCCGAAAATATATTTGTCTTACGATATTACGAGCTATGCAGCTACGGCGAAATGCTCAAGCCCGGATGGGGATAGCGCGCATTGATGTACTGGTTATGCCATGTTCTACGATGTTACAGAGTTCCAATTCTATGAAGGAAATTTCAGCGGAGTACGCAGGGGGTGATGTCCCGCGCCTTTGCTTGACGATACCAGCTACAAGATACCACAAAAGTCGATGCTTCCTAACTTCTTTTCTATAATCTTTCCTTTTCACTAAGGCTAGAGAGGCTGAGGCTACAGGGTAAAAGCTGGGTCTTTAGATTAGGCTTTAGATGTTTAATTGTGAAAGTCATGCAATTCAATGGTTCTCCAACTATTCTTGAGTCGAATCCTCATTTGCCCTTTTGCTCGGAGATGCAAATCCAGCATTGCACTTACATAGGCGTCTTTAGAAGACCATACAGCATGTGTCTATAGAACCAGCATTCTCAGCTCAACGACCTCGTTCGATGGCCATGGTGAAGCACTGCTGTAGATCTTTTCTTGCGCCCTTTCCTTACTAAAGTGTCCAGAGACCAAGGTATGTGACTGGACTCATTCAATGACCATAACCAGTAGCCACTCTCCTTTCCCTATGATTTGCTTGTTAAATGGAGCTGTACTACTCTCGTTGTCAAGATCAGGATTAGGAGCACTGTAGCATGAGAACCGTGCTTTTCCGCTGGTCAACTATCTACTAGGATGGCTGAAAGCGCAAATCTGATACCAAGGACCTGCATGATACATTTACCAAGTATGAGAGATATTAGCAATTCATTAGGATCTGATATGGTTTCTCTGGCTTTGCAATATTTCAGTGATGGCGGGAACAGAAGAGTTGTAATTGAATGGAATGGTTGCGTGGTTAGATTATGTCTACTAGCTATTCAAATCGCTCTAACGAAAGGTCTCATTGTATTTTGAAGAATCCCGTCTCCCACCTCCAGTGATAATAACGCATCAGCCACGGGTCAAGGTGAAGTTTGGGCCATGTTCATGTGACTGTTCTCTTTCTGGCAAAACAGCACACCTGTTGCCCCTCTGTAATCCCGGCCATTTTGTCCAGCTCTTTCTGACAGAACGCCTCCATGCCTAAGAAAGCAGTTTGGGTATCTTTCATGCTGTATACGCCGTCCATGCAATGCTTGTTGTACAAGAGAAAAGAAACGCTTGCTAAGCTACGCAAGATGTGAAAGTGTTGCAACAGTAGGTGAACTTGGGTCCATGATGGCAACATGCGAAATCCGATACAACGATACTGTGCCATTGCTGAAAATGATCGAGGTTCATGGGACAAGCTACTGTCCCCAAGTCTGGCTCAAGATTCTACAATCCATTTTACAAGGGCAAGATCTTGGTGTTGTCTCCGATGAATTTGGTGCGATATGCAGTGATTTCCGACGCGACAATGTTGACATCTCTGATCTTTCTATTGCGGATATCTTGGATAATGTTTCTCAAGCCGTTCGTATAGTTATCTTGCTCTTCCGGTGATAGGCCTTCAGGTCTGGCACCTAAATCCAACAAGATTTTGTCATCTGTGAAGATTAGAAATCCTATGTCAGCTTGAAGCTCTGACTGTATGCAAGCGAAAAGATCAAGCAACGAGGGATAAATGCGGCAGAGCAAAGAGTAGATGCAAACCATCAGATTCGACAAACGCACCATTCAAAGCAACGCTCCGGAAATGCTGACTTTGGCAAGAATCGTCATTGCAAACACCGCCCAGTTCATATCGGCATATCGGGATTTCTGGATTGATAGCATGACTGTAAGTCAATGATCGAAAGCCTTGTGAGACTTCTTTGAGATACTCTGGATGATACCGATATGACTTGAACTGCTTCAAAGGACTCTCATACGGAATGAAATGTCCCACTAGGTGACTCGTATCTTGCGCGGTATGCTACGCCGAATTAGCGGATCTTGAGCCAAATGGGTAATGACACTGTACTTCTTTAGGATCAGCGTTGGCTGTTGTGGTATTCATAGTCATGTCCTCGCGAAACCCGGATGCGGGTTCTGAGTGTAAATCTGTTTTTGTATTGTCAAGATCTAGGCCAGGGGCCGAGAAGGATGTGCGTGAGCTGTTGGCTGATGGGGGCTGTAGCGCTGAGGCTTCCTCGGCAGAGGCCGGCTCAGGCGGTTCATAATCATCAGGATCACTGTCATCAGCCAAGTAAAACTTTGGATAGGGTGAGAGCTCTTCATCTTGTGTGTTAGCATTTGAAGGAAACTCCTCAGAGACATTTGGCTCTTCCGTTGTGCTTTTGGCACTCGTATTACCAATGGGCTTGTCAGATACCACGTTGGGCATATCACTGTCCGCAAGTGAGTCATCTATTTGGGACTGAGCTGTATTAAGCCCGGGCTCGGGATGTCGATTTGTACCAGTGTCGCTGGATGGTTCGTATGTCTCTTCGTCATCACCGAGACCATGGTTCTCCTGATCTACAGCGACTTGTTCCGGGCTATGATCAGAGATTTCACCCTCGTCTGCGTCACTGCGGGATATGTCCATGAAATCTTCCTCAAGCTCCCCATCGGACAAGTGGTCATCAGCAACTTCCACTGGAGTAGTCGAATGGCGAGAAGCCGTTTGTGGAGCCGCCAAATCATTTTGACTAGTACTAACAGCCTCGACGTTGGATCGTAGAAGAGGCTCGTAGGTGCTCTCGACGGAAGGTGGGGGATTTAATGTGACTAGCAAAGCAATGACACCATTAACTGCAGTCCTTTTCGTTCTTGGGCGCCCTCGTCATTGGGCGCACTTACCTTGCTCCTCTTCTTTCCTCAACGATTGCTCCAATTCGATATCTACGCTCGAAGGCGACTGATCGATCTGATGGATGACAGACTGCGACGCTTCCACAAGTCCAGATAAGCTGACCAATTCTTCCGTCAAATTTTTCCTGCCTTCGACACCTTTCTGAATTTCTTCCTCTAGCTCCATCATCTCCTTTTTCAAAGACTCTATTCTCTGTTTGGACCTCTCTACAGTTGCATCGAGGATTAGCAGCCCAGCCTCGATCTCGGCCTTCCTTAGCCGCTGTTTTTCATTAAGTCGCTTCTGTTGCTCTGCTTGTTGGCGCCTTTGATTTACGTCTTGTAAGTGTGCTCGCTCTTCTTGCTGACGCAGAAGTCGTTCGTCTTCGCCTACAACCTTGACGATGTCTCTCTCCTGAGCTTCTCGAGCCGGCTCAGGCAATCGTTGCTGCTTCAATAGTTCCAGTTGGATACGCCCGACATCTTGGCCATCATCATAGCCAAGCTTCTGCTGTCGACCAGATTCTTCTTCACGCCTAGAGTCTTGTAAGGCTTCTTCTTGCAATTGTCGATCCTGCTCTGCAGCAAGAACATTGTCGACAGCGAGCGAGTGCTCGGCTTCAGCCCTTGCAAGCTCCACTTCTTTTAGGCGGTGCTCCGCTATCAGCTGCTCTTCAGTAGCAGACTCCCTCGTCTCTGATGCCGAAGAGGATTGACGGGTGCTGTCAAATCTCTCTGCATCAGTTTTTGCAGCTAGGGCTCCCACTATGGCTTTTGACGGTATTTTGGTGCTCTGAGGCGGATCGCGTAAAGGCGATGAGACTGGAAGTTGGCCCGAAAATCCAGGGGTTTGAGCACGGCTTGTATTGCGCTTGGCTTGGTTGCGTTGCTCGAGCTCAGCAATCTTGCGTCTCATTAACTCAATTTCCATTTCCTTCGACTTAAGTTCTTTCGGATCCTTGGTTTGACCTGGTGTTTGTGCAGTAGGAGGTGTCGTGACTAGGGACTTTTTCCGTGCCGGAAGATCAGTAAGCGCAGGTAGATCTCTAATGGATTTCTGCTTGCCAATTCCAGGTTCACCAGTAATGCTTTTCTTCGAGGGGCCAAGTGGATGTTCATCCATTTCCGTGTCAAAGTCGTCATCTGAGACATTGCTCGGTTCATCCTCGCTGATATCTATAATGACACTACTGTCCTCTTGCTGCCCTAGAGGCCTCTTGATCCTGGTAGAAGGCGAATCGATAAAGTCAGCAGCTTTCTGGCGTTTGCGAGAAGATGGGAGCGGAGTTGCGTTAATGGCTGGTACAGTGGAAGCTCCAGTGACTGCCGTAAAAGCAGGCATCGGCAGCGCCTGGGTCGTCATGGATTGCGGGTTTGAGCCGGATTGTAATGAATTGTGGGGTTCAGGGCCTAAATTTGTGCTAATATCTCTTTGTCGTCCGGTTGCAAGAGTCTGACTTGCAGACTGCTGAGATCCCATGCTCTGTTGAGCATCTGATGTCATAAACAAACCAGGAATGCTGAAAGGCGTCCTCTGCATTGTGGGCGAAAAGTAAGAACCTTGACGACTAGGAATTGATGATTGAGGTACCGTGGCAGCCCCACTGAATGAGCTTTCCTGCCGCGGTCCTGCTGAAGGCCGTGGGTTTTGACGTTCTCTTTCTTGGCTATTAGTGGTCTGGGACTCCTGTTGCATGCTTTCGCGACGTTTCAGAGCTTCAATTTTCTGGCGTGCAAGGTCTGTTTGGGCCTTTCGTTTTGCTTCCACTTCGTGATCTTGTGCTCTGTCGTTTACAGGCTCCATGGGGGGCTGATTCGTAGTCGAGGTTGGAGGAGTACGCGAAATAATGACTTGAACCGGAGACCCAGAAGTTGGAGTCGCCGCTGCTTTAGATGATACAGAAGCCTTTGCTGCCGCTAAACGCGCGATATACTCTTTGCGATCCACTCCTTTCGAATCACCTGCTTTTATACCAATAGCTTTCATAGGTAGATTAGCGGTTAACGGCTTCGTTATTTTGGAGATCGAGCTTGAACCTGGTAAAGAGGTCTTTTCTTCTTTGCCCGTTGTGATTGACGTCTTGCTAGTGAGATTGCTATTCTCTTTACTCTGTGGTACGGGTATTGGCTGTTGACTAAAAATGTTTGTGGGCACCTTGTCTGTCAATGTCAAGGTTGAGGTGTCTCTAGTAACGACTTTTCGTTCTGTAAGGGGTGGCTGCTGGATGGTTATACCGTGAGGGACCTGTATGCCGACGTCTGCGTAAAGCTTTCGAAGAACAACAGGATCTAAGCCCCTCTCCACGATTCGGGCAAAATTAAACCCCTGTGCGTGGAGATCTAGCAACGCTTGTTTGGCCTCCTCCCACTTTGCCTTTAACAACTTTGTATCCTCTGACCCTCCCAGTGCGCTATCTTCGGACGTGTCCATATTCATACCGTCTCCTAAGGTTCGATCTGAGGGGACGATGCCCTCATTCTGAGCAGGGCCATTTTGGATCGGGGCTTGATGAGAATGAGATGAGGTGTTAGATGGCCGCTCAGCGGGAGCAACGCCTGATCCTAAAACACCCGACTGTTAGTGTTAAACCACACGACATAATTAAAAGTACCAGTGAGAGCATGTACCTTGACTGATTGGGAAGTCCTCTTGCTGTAGACTACCATGGCTGCTGTTACCAGAGGCAGCTGTTGAAGGGTTCTCAATTTCATTGCGCGCAGCTTGCAGATTTCCAGAAAAGCTCGAACCCATCTTATCTGCTTCTGGAGAATGTGCAAGGGATTCAATCTCTCCGTCATTCACCTCGCCGTCTTCAAGCTCAGATACAGGTGGAGTGGAATATTTTGAAATCCCACTATCTGTTTGTTGACCTGCCGCGGGAACGGCGTTGAGAGGGGAAGGGGTAACAGGAGTAGGGTGAGCAGAACCGTCGGAAGTGGTAGGAAAATGAGGAGCAGGTTGAGGTATGTATGAAGACAGACTTGACGGTATTTGTGCAGGTGGATATGGCGGCAGATGGATTCCACCATGATATAAGTGATTACCATACCCGGCAAAGGTGGTGGGATTCACAGCGTGGCCCGGAATTGGGGGGGTACCGTGACCATTAATATGATATGAATATAGATTCGCGTGTGGGGCTGCTGATCGGCTATTTGGCTGGCTTTGGTCATAAAAGTACGGTGGTTGGCCCTGCTGCTGATATGGATGCTGAGGCATACCAGCGTTATAAGCCCCTACAGGTGGTGTGTTAAAGGGGGGGCCATAAGGAGGTGGAAGAGGATAATCTGCCATCCCTCGACGTATAACGTGATGGTTGTTGCAACTGTAGCAACAACCAGAGTGCGATATATGCCACTATGTATTATATGGCATATTCACACTCAATTTCATCAGTCGAAGGAGCGTGAAGAGAGTGCATAGCGAGACGGAGGCGCGACACAATCTACAACCCAAGGAAAGATGCCACGTGGCCCTGGAGATTGCTGAGATTAACCCTATCAAGAGGGCAGCTGGAAAATGGCAATTCTGGATGTGTGAGTAAGAAATGAAGTACAAAGACGAAATTAGAAATTAAGCAGGTGTATTATAGGATCTGGACGAGTCGAGGGAGTATCCAACGGCCCGATCTGCGTCCGTAGTTCCGACCCTAAAGCAGCAAGCGCGTTCCTGATCGCTGTTTGTTTATTTCGGTCATAACCAATTGACGGCAAGACTATACAGTGCAATACAATAATTATAAGACTTGCGCAGGCTGTGAAGTGATGCTGTGTGTCAACGGAGGTGTTTCTTTTCTTCCTGGATCTTGCCTCATCTCTTGACACTGCCTACATGCTTCACGCTCATTTCGTCATATTACAGTAGGCGATTCCAGCAACTTGAGAGCACAAAGTCATGTCCACGACAGCTTCTGGCGGCGCTCGATGGCGCAATAACCCCTTCGATAGGGGTTCGCCCTCCCCTTCTCCAGGTCCATCGTTTCCAAGCACAAGGCCTAAGTCCGCTATCTTCACACCAGCTGCAAACTCTTCGCATCCAGCAGCGCATAGTCGCAACCAGTCGTTCTCGCCGCTTGGTGGATCAAGCTATGGAATCTTACAGCATACTAGACAAAGGTCACATTCACATAGAACGAGCAATCAGTCTTCAAATACCTTCGCTCCACAATTTATAAAGACGGAAGAGTTACAAAGACCTGGTAATAAAATTGGGGGCATTGAAGGGGAGAACGACTTCTCCGGCAAGCGATATGTTTGGCTTCGGGATCCTCAAACAGCTTTCATGAAGGGATGGGTCGTGGAGGAACTTGGAGGCCGACGCCTATTGGTGCAATGTGATGATGGGAGTGTATGATGACCAGACTCTAGCCTTCAGACTTTCATTGAATGCTGACTATCTGACAGCAACGGGAGGCCGACTCGGACAGTGTTGATAAAGTCAACCCCGCCAAATTTGACAAAGCAAACGACATGGCTGAACTCACGCATTTGAACGAGGCTTCTGTAGTCCATAACTTGCACATGAGATACCAAGCAGACCTAATATACGTGCGTTCCACCAATGAGGCCTTACAGTCTGTGCTAATTAGTGACAGACGTACTCTGGTCTCTTCCTGGTTACCGTCAATCCGTACTGCTCTTTGCCAATCTACACCAACGAATACATGAAGATGTACAAAGGCCGCAGCAGAGAAGACACAAAGCCTCACATATACGCAATGGCTGATGAAGCCTTCCGAAACCTAGTGGAAGAAGGAGAGAATCAGAGCATACTTGTCACGTAAATTTAGTCCCATTATTCAGTCAACTCCACGCTGACAGCTCGTGCAGCGGAGAGTCAGGTGCAGGTAAAACTGAGAACACCAAGAAAGTCATTCAGTACCTTGCAGCGGTAGCAAATGCGGATTCACCATTGGCAAAATCTGGAGGGTGGCAGTTCTCAAACCTTTCGCAACAGATACTTAGAGCTAATCCAATCCTTGAGGCTTTCGGCAACGCGCAAACGGTACGCAATAATAACTCGTCGCGGTTTGGCAAATTCATTCGAATTGAATTCACTCGCTCCGGACAAATAGCTGGAGCCTTCATCGACTGGTACTTGTTGGAAAAGTCAAGAGTTGTTAAAGTCAATTCAAATGAAAGGAACTATCATATCTTTTACCAATTACTGAGAGGAGCGGATCGCCGTATGAAGGAGGAATTCATGCTAACCAATCTGGGCATTGAAGACTTCATGTACACAAGGGATGGTAATGACATGATCAACGGAGTATCTGATGTCGAGGAGTGGAATTCACTGCTCGAGGCTTTTCACATTATGGGATTTCTAGAGAAGGAGCAGCAGTCGGTACTACGTACTGTGGCTGCAGTTCTGCTGCTCGGGAATGTCGCCGTGATGAAGGAGAGCATGCGGGCTGATCAAGCAACGCTCACTGCTGATGCTTATTTATATGCCGACAAAGTCTGTCATTTACTGGGAATTGCTGTGGAACCGTTTGTTAAGAGTTTGCTCCATCCGAAAGTCAAGGCTGGAAGGGAATGGGTTGAGAAAGTCCAGACTCCGGAGCAAGTCCGTTCAGCATTGGACGCATTGTCTAAAGGTATCTACGAGCGAGCTTTTGGCGACTTGGTCTCACGCATCAATCATCAGCTTGATCGAACCGGCATGGGACTTGATGATTCTCATTTCATTGGGGTTCTGGATATTGCTGGCTTCGAGATATTTGACGAGAACGGTTTTGAGCAGCTGTGCATTAACTACACCAACGAGAAGCTCCAACAGTTCTTCAATCATCACATGTTCGTCCTCGAACAGGAAGAGTACTCAAGGGAACAGATAGAGTGGAAGTTTATCGACTTTGGAAAGGATCTCCAGCCTACTATTGACCTTATCGAGCTCCCAAATCCCATAGGCATCTTCTCATGTCTCGACGAAGATTCTGTAATGCCAAAAGCTACGGACAGGTCGTTCACTGAGAAAATGCACTCACTCTGGGAGCGTAAGACCCCAAAGTATCGGCCGTCACGCTTAGCGCAGGGCTTCATCCTCACTCATTACGCAGCTGAGGTCGAGTATTCCACGGATGGATGGCTGGAAAAGAACAAGGATCCTCTAAATGACAATATTACGAGGCTTCTTGCGTCCTCTAGCGATAAACACACTGCAACACTCTTCGCCGACTGTGCTGATCCCGAAGAAGAAAGCGGTGCAACAAGAAGTCGTGTCAAAAAAGGGCTCTTCAGGACCGTGGCGCAACGTCACAAGGAACAGCTTTCGAGCTTGATGAACCAACTCCACTCCACCCATCCTCACTTCGTGCGTTGTATCCTTCCTAATCACAAAAAACGACCCAAGCAGTTCAGTGCACCTCTCGTACTTGACCAGCTCCGTTGCAATGGCGTGCTTGAAGGTATCAGGATTGCAAGGACTGGCTTCCCGAACAGACTGCCCTTTTCAGAATTTCGCCAGCGATATGAGGTCCTTTGCCGCAACATGCCGAAGGGCTATCTCGAAGGCCAAACAGCAACCCAGATTATGCTCGAGAAGCTCGACCTAGACAAAACACTGTATCGGGTCGGCTTGACAAAAGTCTTCTTTAGGGCCGGCGTGTTAGCTGAGCTCGAAGAGCAACGCGACGCTCTCATACGGGAGATCATGTCCAGATTCCAGTCTGTTGCTCGCGGGTTTAGCCAAAGGAGGATTGCGAACAAGCGTCTCTATAGAGCTGAAGCCACTCGAATTCTCCAACACAACTTTGCTATTTACGTCGATCTCTGCAATAACCCCTGGTGGCGGCTTTTTGTTCGGATAAAGCCACTTCTTGGTGCAACGAGAACTGCTGGCGAAGTCAAGAAGCGTGATGAAATGATACAAAAGCTCGAGCTCAAGATGCAACAAGAGAACAATGAAAAGATCCGGCTTGAAGAGGAGAAGAGACGAGCAGATTCGGAAGTTCAGCGCATTCAACAAACCCTAGAAAGCGAACGTTCACTTGCGCTGGATAAGGAAGAGATCTTCAAGCGTTTACAGGAACGGGAGACAGAGTTGGCCGAAAAGCTTGCTGGTGCAATAGAAGACCAGGAACACCTAGAAGATCAACTAGACGACCTCGTTGACGCCAAAAAGCAGGTCGAGGAGCAGGCCAACAAATGGCGTGTTCAATTGGAGCAAGCGGGCCAGATTATAACCAGACTGGAATCCGAGAAGAGCGACCTTCTAGATCGAATATCCGAGCTTGACGATCAGATAAGGGAGAATGAGCGGGCTTGTTCCGAGAAGAACGACAGGCATGACGGCCTCGTTCAGGACAACAAAATGCTCCAAAGTCAACTAAATCTTCAAGAGCGTAAGGTGTCTGACCTTGAAAGCAAGCTTCTCAAGACCGACCAAGATTTGGACATTAAGCTTGCTGCAACTACCAAGGACCTGCAACTTTCAAGGAAACAGATAAATGATCTTCTAGATGAAAATCGTCAAATCCGGCAGCAACTGCAAGAGCTTTCTTCCACCTCCACTGGTTATGAAGATATGATGAGACGCAAAGAAAGCGAGATTGCGGTGTTGAAGTCGGATCAAAAGACATTTGGCGCCGAAC
The DNA here is from genome assembly GCA_003521265.1 of Cetradonia linearis. Classification (NCBI taxonomy): domain Eukaryota; kingdom Fungi; phylum Ascomycota; class Lecanoromycetes; order Lecanorales; family Cladoniaceae; genus Cetradonia; species Cetradonia linearis. Next base: position 13,876 of record QKZZ01001068.1, read on the forward strand.
GGAAAGCATTAGAGTCTGAGAGGAGCATGTTTGCCTCTCGGCACGACGACATGCAAAAACGCCTCCGTGAACTCCAAGCAGAGGTAGCCACCACCAAGTCTCAGAAAGCACAGTTGGAACGGGAAGCAGCAGACACCAAAGAGTTACTTAATGCAAAACTCTCCGAGGATGCAGAAGCAGGCAATAGCCGCAGAATGCTTAATAAACAACTCGAGGATCTCAAGGCTGAGCTCTTCCAAGTTCAGGCAGAGCTAAGTCGGGAACAGCAATCAAGAAATGACATCCAAATGCTCAGCGATCATCAATTGGCGACCTTGAAGGAAGAATATCAGACTCTTAACGAATCCAAGATCACTATCGAGAAAGAGCTCTATGTACAGCAGGATACCCTTCGGCGCGCAGTAGAAGCTCGAAACAGTGCCGAAAAATGCCGTAAGGAGTTGCAAAATGAGCTCAAGAAACTACGGGATCGTTTCATGGAGGCAGAGACCTCAAGACTAGAGGCTGAAGCAGCTATGGAACGAAGCATCTCTCGACAAGCCAATGAGCGCCAGGCAAGTCTTAAAAAAGAGTTGGACAGCAAGACCGCACAATGTGATGAGACTGAAGCCGAAAGCCGCCGTCTTGCCAACAAAGTCCAATCACTAACCAAAATGATTGCTGACTCTGACAACTTCCGACTCCAACACGATCAGCACAAAGAGCGGCTGGAACGAGAGCTCGTGACCGTGAAAGGTCGACTGGCGGCGTCGGAAAACGACAATAGAGCTCTGTTGAATAAGGTGCAACAGAAAAACCTAGATATTGCAAGATCAAACTCGAGGGCTGGCGACTCTCAAAGATCAAGAATGAGCCAACTTCAAGCGGAAAAAGCAAAACTCGATGAGCAGAACAAGACGCTCTTGCTTCAATACAATGATGCCCAAATATCTATTACATCTCTTGAGAAGCAGAAGGAAAAATTCGCCCTAAGTCTTGAAGATCTGAATCACGAGGTCGAACGAGAACATAAGGCTAGCCGGAATGCGGAGAAGAATTCTTCTTCGGTCATTATTCAATTGGCTGAAGCAAATCGCAACCTTGAGTCGGAACGGCAGCTCAAGACCCAAGCTCAGGCAAACACCAGAAAGTTGCAAGAGCTTCTCGATGGCGCCAACCTGGAACTTCAGGATTCCCGTCAGCAATTTACTCTTCTGCACAAGGTTTTCGATCCAGAGTCAAGGGAAATCTTACCGTCATGGGAGACTGTAGCACCTCGCTTAGCTGACTACACAAACCTAGCCAGACAGCTCGACGAATCTCAGGAAGCCTTGAGAGTCACAGGCGAGAAACGGGCACGTGCCGAAAACCAATTGACAGAGCTCCGACGTCGATTCGACAACGAAGTATTAGAAATGGATGCTCGTCACTCGTCCTCGAAGCGGCAGCTCCTTGAGGAGCTTGATCAGAGCTCTCTCAATGCGAGGAAGTCGCCGAAGCAATTCCGCAAAGTCTCAGACCTTAAGCCATACTCAAATACCTCTACACCTGATCGTCGTAACAAGAGTGACAATACCCAAGATTCGGGCCGATCCGATCGCACGGTTGACACAATAGCTTATAATAAACGGATGGACCTCGCAGCAGAACTGGAGATGGTACAGAATCAGCTTCAAATGACTGAAATGCAGAATCGCCATCTGCAAAGCCAGCTTGGGCGAGCATCACCACAAAGGGATTCGTGGCAGGACGACAGCCCATCTGTTAGACGTGTGCAGAAGCTCGAACGAGAGAATGGCCGTCTCCATGACCGACTCGATGATTCTGCAAAGAAAGTGTCTGCGTTAGAAAGGACATTACATGCTGGAGAACTATCTCTGCGAGACGTCCAAGCCAAATCTCACGAAGAATTGTATGACCTAATAAATTCTCAGGAAAATTCTCGGAAGTCTCTATTGCAGGTCTACAATGATACTGTAGGTGACCTGGCTGAAGCGAAATCTCACTTTGACCATATCAAGCATGCACGTGCGTCCCTAGAGGTGGAGCTTCGAGATGCAAAATCTGACCTTCGAGAGGTGACTGCGGCTCATGAGCATGAGTCGGGTGCCAGGAACCAGTTACTACAAGAGTTTTCGGATTTGCAGATCAGACTTGATGCAGAGACTTCTAGGGCCGAAGATCTTGCATCAAGCCTAGGTCTTTACAAGCGCCGAGCTGATGAGTATTTCAGCAAGCTTGAACAAGCCGAGATTGCCGTACTCAAAGCTTCTCGAGCGGAGCAACATGCTAAAGCGCAAGCACGTGAAAGCGAGGACACTTATGCGTCGATCATGGCCGAAAGAAAGCAGATGGATTCGTTGGTCGAAGACTTACAACGACAAAACCAGCATTATGAAGAGAAGGTCGAGGACCTTGCTACAGATCTTGAAGCTGCCATTCAAGCAAAGAAGAGGCTTCAACACGAACTTGAAGACTACCGAAGCCAGCGAGCCATGGATGTCGAAGACAAGGAAAATTCCATGGAGCAGACGAGGAGGAAGTACCAGAAAGAGTTTTCGACCTTGACCAACGAGTTAGAAATCGAGCGAGAGAACGTTATTCGCGCCCGGTCTGAGAATACCCGCCTGAGGGAGGAGTTGGAAGAGCTGAGGTCAAAGTGGGATGATGAGGTGCTGAATAGCTCCACATGGGCAAAGGAAAAGTCAAGACTAGAAATGACCTTACAAGACCTTTCCACATCACGACAAGAGGCTGTTAATGCCCACAATGAAGCTCAAGGCAAGATCGTCCACCTCTTATCCCAAGTCCGAAATCTACGCAACTCGATGGAAGATGTAGCTGCTGAGCGAGACATGCTTCTTAAAGAGAAGCGAAGCCTTGAAGCTCGCCTATCAGAAGCTGGCGATCGGCTTGAGGACCTCGCACGAGGTGAAAGCCCCTCGATGCGTAACGCTGCGGGCATGGATCGTGAGCTGCTTGATCTCAAGTCTCAGCTAGCACAACAGGAAGATGTCGCAGCCGCTGCCGCAGGCAAGATGCGGAGAGCCGAAGCTCTGGTCACGGAGATGCAGAAAGATGTCGTGGCCGAACGAGACACCAGCGTTAGCTTGCACAAGGAGAAAGCTGCGTTAGAAAAGACAGTCAAGGATTTGCAAGGTCGGGTCGTTGGACTTGAAACTAAAGGGTTCTCTAGCGCCAGCCAGGACGTGCGGTTCTTAAATGGCAGAGTAAAAGAGGCAAGTAACTCGATCTTCGTACAGCAAACCCTAGAGTTATGACTGACAACCCCTAGCTGGAACACCAACTCGAAACTCAAGAATCATCCAATGCCGCCTCTCTTCGCTCTGCCCGCAACATCGACCGCACAGTCCGCGATCTGCAATCCCAACTCACCCGCCGCGACAAAATTGCTGGACAATTGACCGACGACATAGTCAAAGGTCGTGACAAAGTCGAACGTCTGCTTCAACATATAGACGAATTACAAGCCGAAGAAGCTAGAAGCCAACTAGCTGCTAGACGCGCCGAAAGAGATTTAAGAGAAGAAAGAGAGAAGAGGCTAAGGCTCGAGAGAGAATTGGAAGGTTGGAAAGGCTTGAGAATGGAGAGGAGCGGTGGTAGTAAGTCAAGCGAATGGGGTGGAAGTATCAGGGGCCATGCCAGAGGAGCGAGCAATAACTCGGAGGGTTTGACTAGGATACTGAGTGATAGCAAAGGATTTTTGTAAATACGATGGAATGGGATATGTCCATATCGATAGCGATAGAGCATTTTCGGGGGAGTTGAAATGGGAGTTGGAGCGGCAGTAAGGTACTATCAATGCATTTCTATCGCGGGCTTGCATCTTCAATAAGGGAATATAATTGAGTTCACTAAAACCTTCATTCGATTCTAGTCTGAGTATGACCAATCAATGAATCCGCCTACCTCCCTGTAGTGAGACGCCGTTCTCTTCTCTAGAATAGATAAATGCCCAACGCCAGCCGAAAGTGGGACTGCCAGCCTCCCTTTTGTACATGCATAGATAGAAGCCAAACGCCGGTATCGTATCATTTCATACCCTTTCTCAATTACACCCTTTTCTTTCCCATCATAACGAAATATGCCACCGTATCCGAGATAGTGGACATGAATCAAAAATAGCATTGTTATTTCTCTCCCCACTTCCCATACTCCCCCTGCCACTTCATCAACCGTCTCGTCAGCACCTCCATCATCTCCAAACTACTCAGCGCCGCAAATGCCGCCTCATCAATAGCATCCAGATCCTCAAGCGCCGCATTGACAGCTTTACCCGATATATCACCCCTGTCATTCCCATTCTGGCCTTCACCATTACTATCCGGGGGCGTGTTCGTGCTCGTCGAAGACTTCGTCGTCATAGTCGAATGTGCCTCCGTGCCTGCTAGCTCAACCTGCGTATGTGATATAAATTCCAAAATGCCAGCCACGCGACGTTTCATGTCATTCATAGTAGTTCGATTCGGGTTCATTTTGTGGGGTTTTGACGGCTTGCCAAGACCGTTGCTCTCAGCGTATCCGTTTCCGTTGCTGTTGCCGTTGATGTGGGGCGTGC
>QKZZ01001072.1:0-15700 GCA_003521265.1 Cetradonia linearis
CTTCTCTTCTTGTTCTTGTTCTTGTTCGGCTTTGAGTGGCGGTGATGGGGGTGGGGAGAGTGGTCGAGTGCCTTGCTGGAGATTGGATTGGAGGATAGATGCGAGGGCGGCGATGGCTGTTGGTTTGTAGAGTTTTGGGCGGAGGGAGTCGCGGTTTTCGGGGATGGTTTTGGTGGGTGTTTTAGCAGCTTCGTCGACGATGGCATTGAGGACGGAGAAGAGAGAGGATACGAGGGCGGGGTAGCCGTGGTAGCATGCTAGGATTGAGAAGATGGATTCGATTAGGTCGTCGAGGTAGGGAATCAGTGGTGCTCCGCAAAGTTTGATCATCATGACGAGGACTTGCGGGGCTTGGGGGCTGATGTCGAAGGTGTTTAGTTTAAGAGCGATGGAGTTGACGAGGTAGTCTGCGTTGTCGATTATCAGGGAGGTGGGGCTGGAGTAGGAACAGGCGGTGGAGACGATGTTGAGACATGTCATGACGTGCTGTTGGAGGGTGGAGTTGTTTGAACCCAAACGTTCGAGTATTGGGTAGAGGGCGTCGACTAATTCGGGACGGAAGTCGTGTTTTTGGTGCTGGGCTTGTAAGGCGATGGTTTCTAGAGCGAGGGCTTGTAGCTTCCAGCGGTCTTCGTCTTCGAAGGTTGACTTGCTTAGAATGTCCAAGGAGAAAGAATAGACATCGTCGAGAAATTGCTCGTGGGCACCATATTCTGGCGGCAAATTAAGATATTCATCCACAATGGCCATTTCGAAAGGTTCATGATTCAGGAGTTGAAGGGAAAGCCAGAGGTTTGCCAGCTGTTCGTCTCCTGATGTGTTCCACAAGGCCTTCATGACTCCTTGCTGCAGGCTTACTGACAGCGGGAGATCCTTGAATTGCACGACTAAGTTCCTAAGTCCTATTATAGTATCCCTACCACTTGACTCGCTGAATAGTATAGAACTGAAGCTCATCGACTGCGATTTGACGTCCTTCCGCTCCATCAGTTGTCCAATGTCAAGACTGCTTTCCGAAATTGGCCGCGTGGTTTTTGAGGAGACTTGGATTGCCGCAGTGACACTCGCTTGCAGAGAATATGTCATTGAATCGTTCAGAACATCAAACCTTACATTCTGATTCTGGAGAATTTTGAATGTCGTTGAGAGCTGCTCGATGGTCCTCCTTTTCCGAACATCATCATTCAATTGCATCACCATGGGTAAAGCCACAATCCAGTCATGGGACGAGCTTTTCACGATTTCTAGTAGACTGGCATCAGCGGCTAACACGCTATCAAGCGTAAATATGTTGAATTCTCCAGTCTCGGAAGGTTGGCTGCATACCACAATCAGAGTATCTAACAACATCCGTATGGATTGAGACAGCGATGTTCGACATTGTTGTATCACAGACAGACATAAACAGAAGAGAGCTGCCCGCACTTCTGATCTTTCATGATAGCGTAACGGTATTATATTCGCTAAAGCCATTTTCACTTGAGCTGCTGTAGCAGTGACCCAAGATTTGTTCTCTTCTTTTCTGTTTCGAATTTTGACGATTGACACAGCGTCCGGCTGAAAATCCTGAAGATTTTCGTTTTCATCATCACAGATACTTCTACAAAGTATCTTGTTCAAGGTGGCTAGACTTGCCATCAAGACTCTAAAGGACGGCTTTACGCCATTTTTGAAAGAGAGTACTTTAGTCAAAGATGAAACCATACCAGGTAAGAAATTCTTCAGCGCTTCACGGTCTGTTATACCACTAACCAAGTTATCCAAGGCTGTCAAAGCAGACAGCCGGACTCTGACTGACGGACCTTCTGTAACGCCATCGAGCATAACAGTGACAGTATGGCCGAGAACGGGTACATCTTGTGATGACACTTCCGTAGACCCTAGAAAAGACCCTTTCGTAGCTTCGAAAAGAGCAGCCAGACAATCAAAAGCAGCTGTCCCAAGCTCTTCATTAACCTCCTTGACTTTAGCATCCGTAGCACTTCCTCCAGCAAGAAAGCTCAGGAGAATTAAGAGTTGTTTACCCAGATCAGACGACAAATTGGCCTGCCAGCCTTGCGAAATCAGTATCTGTAAGCATTGTAGAGCAAGTTCTACAGCTCGCACAGGTAGATCCTTGGTATCCCGGAAGATGTGAGATAAAGGAAAGAAGGTATACTCCGCTAGCTTCGAACCAAGAGCTTCCGATTCTTGACTGACAGCCCCCAAGGTCTCTAGTAGGGTCTGTAGAGACTTAACAACGTCTTTGCTGGTGGCTTTCTCTGCTTTGTACCGTAAGGCTACTTGGCTGAGTTCCACACATGGCGGTTTCAGAGCCCGAAAAGCTCTGACTCGGGGTCCTTCCATCCCCCTTGAGATTGATAATGGGGGATGGGAGAATTATGGATCTTGAAGGACAAAGGCTGGGTTTCTGATGGTAGATCAGCGGTGCAAAGTAATTCAACCCGACTTTGCTGATACATAATGCTCAGCAGAGTCAGTAGGTCAAGAATGTTCCGCTGCTGGCATCTTAACGAACATCCCAGAAGTGATACTGAGTCAAGCCTTTAATACACGGTAAGAGTTCCTGTAGATTAGTCGTATTTTGTTCTTCAAGGGTTAGGACTAGTTGCAAAACATTATTGAACGGCGGGTAGGGCTGCGGCCTAGAGTCATCACCAAAATAACGTTCAATGTGAGCCCCGGAAGGCCCCCAGGAGCCACCTCTTGGGGACATTTCAGGGGCTCGCCTAGGGGCCTCCATTGGGGCCTCACTTTGAGCTTTGGGCAATGAAAGAGCCTCACTAAGAAGCTGAGCGACTCCAGAACCACAACAGACTTGCACTGACTTGATCAAGTCATTCATTCCCCCCTACATGAAAGCTACTGCGATGACTGAATCCATGCGAGACACCGGTTGAGCCTTGACCGGTGAACAGAGTAAAATAGTCGCCAACAATGTCTTACTACTTCTGTATAGTTGGCACGCGAGACCAACCTCTTTTGGAGCTCGAATTCGGCACATCTAAGCAAGGCGGCGATGGCATTGCCCGCTTCAGCCAGGAGGCTCGCCAAATGAATCCTTTTATCGTTCATAGCAGTTTGGACTTTGTGGATGAGTTGCAGTGGACGAATAATCAGATGTATGTCCTCTATATACAGATCGACCTCTATTGGGTAGACTGATAGATCACAGGTACCTCAAGCGTGTCGACCAATTTGCCTCCTCCCATATCTCCACCTTCCTCACCCCAACCTCTACGCGATTCATGCTGCTACACCTCCCGCATCCCCCGAATACCGCTCCTCAGTCATCGGCTTCGCCCAATTCATTCCCACCTTTCACCCCGTACACTTCTATGCCAGCTTCGACTACCACAGCGAGCCGATCATCGTCTTCATCTAGCACGTCAATACCGAATAATCCTACTAGCCCGCAAACGGAGGAAGCGATCAGGGCATTCTTTGGAGAAGTGTTCGAGGTATGGATTAAGGCGATCATGAATCCATTTGCTAATGTGGAAGGGAAGTTGGGGAGTCCTGTGTTTAGGCAGAGGGTTATTGCCGCTGGGAAGAAGTATCTGTGAACGTCGATATTGATTAACGATGCATCCGAAGCTATTCTGTTATGTTGCTCGATGCGGTATAGCGGACTCCACGAGTTGACAGTAAGAAGAGCCGCTAATGAGGAGGGAGAATTTGGAATGGTCCTGCATTCAGCGAGATACCCTTTGAAATGCCAGCACTGGCGTCGTGGCAACCGCTAGGGAATGAATATCAAAAGGTTAACGGCGAGTAAATGAAATTCTAGCAAGACTTTCAACTAAAGACGAACTTGTAGGAGAGGATGGTGTGGATAGGGTCACAAAGAGATGGGAGAGCTCATAAAGTGGGATCGGGAATATACATATAGACTTGATGAAAGCATTAGAACCATATTTCGAAATGGCTGGGACATGTCACCTGACAAGCCCCTTAGGTGAAAGAACCAGATATTGTTGCATTAGACCTTATTATGAAATTAATTCAATACACAGTTATGCAGTCAATATGGGTATTTCGCACAAATTAGAGCAAGAGATTGATAGAGACTCTCTCCATAATCCACCAGAATAACGATATAAGCATGTTCTTGAAATCAATTGCAATGTCCAGTATCCTATCGGTTTCAGGAGGACTGTCTAGAATGAAGACATGGGTCATCGGTGACCCAGGATTTCCTAATTACTAATATACAGCAGCTCATACTGCGCTAGATTGACAGGACCTAAGGGGAATATCGCCAAAACCCGTAGTGAAAAGAAACAACTCTATGTACGCAACGCAAGACTTATCCCATAACGAGAGGCTGCCGCCAACTTGCGAAGTGTTGAACTTGAAATAGGAAGGTTGTCATGCCATCATGCACTTCGTCTGCCTCCATGTTCACCTCTCCTCTCGCTCTGGCCCTCCCCATTTCCTGCGGATTTCCTAATTGAATTCTGCTTTTCTCTCACAACTCATCCTTGACCGTATCCGTAGCCTTTGCAGCCACGCTGCTTATGCTGCTGATAACTCCCTCTGCCGCCTCCTGGGCATCAGATCCAAGCTCGGCTAGTCTGACTTTTGCACTTTCTACAGCAACTAGAAGTCTACTCTGAGCACTCTCCATTGCACCCTTCTCTGGGCCATAGACAACTTCCTTTATCTTCGATTGAGAAGCGTCCATAGCCGAGCTTGCTGCAGCAGCATTTTCTGCTACCGCAGAAGATACTGAAGCGTACACATCCGAAGCCATGCTCGTTACACCAGCAGTAGCACCGGTCGCCGTAGTGCCATAGATCGCAGCATAAATGGCGCCTTGTGCAGAGGAAGCTACGGCACTGAGGCTAGCTTGTGCTGCATCAACATAGCTTGGCTGTGTACCATATACAGCTTCACTGACACGAGATGAGGCGGAGGATGCTGCGCTGGATGCTGCAGATGTTGCCTTTTCGTAAGTACCTTTGCTGGAACCATAGTACTGGCTGCTTGCAGCTTCTACCGCAGCGTTAACTTGTTCGTTTGCAGCGGCGAAGATAGCTTCAAGGGTGGCGGGAGGAGTGAAAATAGAAGAAACCACAGATGACGCGGAGGCGTAGGCATCACTCGCGAAGCTTGAGGCTGAAGCTGCAGCGCTGGCATGGGGGCCAGTGTAGTACGCGGAACTGAGTCTATTCATTACACTCTCTGTAAAGTCAGGCTCTTTACCGCTGATAAGCTCGGAGAAAAGATCTTGGAAAGCCTCAAATTGGACTATGGCGGCAGCGGTGGCTTGGGATGCATAGTCGCTTGCTTGTGAGAGGACAGACAGGGAGAATGGCGTAGGGGCTCCGTAGACCTGTTCGCTAGCTTTAGAAACCAAGGCCTCCCAGTTGGTGGAAGCTTGACTGGCTACCGACTCGCTCCATGGAGTTTCCGAGCCAACTAATGCAATACTTGCAGCCGATGAGATTGAAGTCGCCTTCTCGGATGCAGCGGATGCCATAGACTCGACTTTGCCTGTGGAACTACCGTAGAACGAGGTACTGGCAATAGCGGACGCTGCAGATAGTGAAGCCGATGCGACGGAAAGGGCTGAACTGTATTGGGAAGATGCTGAATCTAGGATTTTCAGAGCCGGGGATTTGCTTTTCTTGCCTACTGCCGAGCTTGCGGAATCTAACACAGATTGAAGCTTGTTGGACGCTAGAGCTACAGCATCACTGTACTGTGCTTGTGCAGCATCCAACATGCTCTGGTAAGCGCGTGTTGGAGTACCGAAAAGCGCTGCCGACGTGACACTGGCCAGGCTCTGATGCACAGGTGTCGGTGTGCTCCCTACAGCACTCTTGGCAGCAACGAGGAATTCAGAATAGCGCTCGTGGGCAATACCAATGGCTTCGTAGTATCGTCGTTGGCCCTCCATGAGATACTGTTGATGGACTGGAGTGGGTGTCGCTCCCACGGCGGCCCTGATACTGCTGAGTTGCGTAGAAGCAAGTCTTAGGCTGTCCGCGAGTCTTGATGAGGCGATGGCGGAGATTGACTCTAACACACCGTGGCTTGGACCATAAATGGCTTCGCTGGCAACCTTTGTTGCGGAGGCATGTTGTTCGCTTGCAGCGCCAATTATACTGGAGTACCGTTGGCTTGCCTCAGTCATGAACTTTTCGTACCCTGGTGTCGAGCTTGCGCCCAGGGCGCTTCTTGCAGAGTCAAGCTGAGAAGTCGCTGCTGCCAAAGCGTCCGAATATTTCGTGTTGGCGGCTGATATCATAGATTCTTGGGGACTTAGAGGTGTCCCATAAACACCAGTGGAGGCCGCGCTCAAAGCGTCCTGGAGGTGTCCAGTGGCTGCAGCGAGAGCTCCGGAGTAAGCGTTCTCAACAGAAGCAAAAATTTCTTCGTGGACTGGCTTCGGCTTCCCAGTGATTTGAGCAGAGACGATTGACTTGGCATGCTCATACTGTACGGCAGCGTTGCTCATGGCATTAGAATACGCGGATGATGCTGCATCAGCAGCAGATTTGGTAAGCGGGCTTGGGGTGCCATACAAGATCGATGACGCCCTGAAAACGTCAGTACGATATTTCTAGGGTTGAAGGACTGTGCCTTACGCTGCAACTGCTTGAGCATACATCTCAGAGGCAACACTAGTAACGCTTTCCGCAGTGCTTTGTTGAGTGCCATACAAGACGCTAGACGCTGCCGCAAGTGCTTTCGAGTATTGTTCATCGGCAACGGATGACGCAGATTCTACGGTTCCTTGGGTGCTTGTCGCCTTCATAATCGCTTCACTTACAGCGTTTGTGAGGTCAGCATAGTTGTCGCCCGCTTGATTGACCATTTTCTGTATGGTCTCCGAGTAAGTTGTATCGTCGTCATCGCTGACGGCATCATCAAGTATTGGTTTCTGTTCGCCGCTAATTTTCTGGGCCATCGCACCTCCATAGACCTTCTTGGAAGCGTTACTAGCGACAGAGGACGCACTGGAACTGACAGAGCTTGCAAGACTTGAAGCACGTTTAGTCACTGGAGTTGAGGACCCCGACACTGCTTCAGAAATCGCCGAGGCAGCAGAAGCGGTGCTTTCTGAGACCTGGAATGCGATTGATTCGTGCGCTGGTGCAGGCGTACCAACAACTGCATGACTTGCATCGGATACCGCCTGGTTGGCTTTGTCTTTTACAGCAGAGATAATACTCTCAAATAATGGTTGCGGAGTGCCAACGATCGCCTTACTCGCACTTTCGGAGACGATGATAGCAGCTTCTGCAACCTTCGAAGTGGCCTGTTCAGCTACGCCAGGCTCGGTACCAATGACGGCTGAGGACGCACTGGATGCTGCGTCGGAGGCTTGCTCTGTGGCCTGGGATATAATTGACTCCAGGGTGCCTTGGGACGTTCCCACGACTTGTTGAGTGGCCGAGCTAACCTTCTTCATGACCTTCTGGGCAGCTGCAGCGGCTTCTGCTGGGAAATGCATGATGCTGAAATCATCAGATATATCGCCCGCTTCCATCTTCCATTTCCCGACTTCCTTGAGTCGGGCAAGCTCTTTAGCGGTTTCTTCTGCCAAAGCCATGCCTCTTGACTCCAAGTCGTCACTGGCTTCCTTTGCCTTTTGGAGCCCTTCATGTTTTTGTGCAACAGCTTCAACCTTTGACCTCCATTCGTCGAAAGTTTTCTTCACCTCGTGATATTTAGACCAGTCTTTGTAAGTGACGCCTTCCATCTGAGCCCACCTCAAGCCGATTTCCTGGAGACCAAGATCGCGAATGTTATCGATGACCTCTAGCGTTGACTCAGACGCCGCGGAAACGAGTGATTCAGTTTCGTGGTCGAAATTCTCTTTCCATGACCGTAATGCCTGAGCTTTCTCCTTGACAGCCAAACCTGCCTGCCTCACAAATTTTGACAACGAGAACTCAGCCTTGCCAAGGTCCTCCTCATCATATTCTTCAGGAAATGTCTGAACCAGCCATTGGATATCTTTTTTTAGCTTCTGTAATTGGTGCTTCGAGGTTTCTTCCAGTTGGATCACCAAAGCCTCCCCAACGCCCAGGACCTGGCTTTCAATCTGTCGGTCAGAAATCTCGTTTACACGCTCTTCGAGGTCCTCAGTCCCCTTATCGGCAGCTTTTGCAAATTTATCTTGCCAGTTCTTCAAGTCAGACTCGATCTTCTCACGAACTTGCGCAGCTTCTTGCTCAGGGGTCACAGAGGGGGAAGCACTGGGTGTCGTATGAGATGTTGTTGAGCTGAGTTGGTCTGGAGCAACGGACGCTGCTACTGATAAGAGGCTAGATGAAAGCAACGATACTTGAGGGGTAGTATCGAATTCTTCCACAACGGCTTGAATTTTCTTGCCATCGCGATATTTCCCAAGTCTCTCTCCAATCCTAACTAGTTGTGGCTCCACATTTTCGCCGTACAGGATTCGGAGCTTGGGCCACAGAGTCCGATTGAAAAAGATAGCGGTAGATGCCCAGGCCGATTTGGCATAAGGAAGGCCTGTATCGATGAATATTTGGTGGCATGTAGCGTAAGACTTTTCAACATACGGACGAGAAGCTTCGAAGGCTGGGAGCAAGCGGGCCCTATAGATCTGGACCATATTGTTACGGCTCGAGGTATAATATGGTGCAGCGGCGGCAGAAGCTTTGCTGACATGTGGGGCCAGATTTGATTCGTACTGCTTCTTAACCTGTACCTGAGCTGTATCAAGCTGGGGTTTCAAAATCTTCTCCCATTTCTCTTGCCCGAATCCTCGGATTTGTTCGACCCTTGGGGCTCCATAGGTATCATATGTCTGCTTGCCAAAGCTGAAAGAAGGGGTGTAGATCTCTCTGTTGAATCTCACGACATACGGCCGTGCTTTATCGACGTGCGGGGCAGCATAAGAGTTGTAATATGGCTCGACATACGGCGCAACATGGGATCGTACAGTCAAGTAGGGCTTGCAAACTTTTGGGGATTCCTCGGTAAGATCCGTGAAAGATGAGGGACACCGGAAAATAGCAGTTACTGCAATGTACCAAACCAGTAATCTGTATAATATCTCCTGTTAGCAGAGGATTTGGGGCGGAAATAAGCATTGTGTCTCATCACGTACCGGGCAATTATGTTAAAGCTCCTGGCTGCAAACTCCGATGATTTATTCTTCCTCGCCGGAGCCTTCCTTACCACTACATTACCATTCGGTATACCATTTGTCTTTAATGGATCCAGCGGGCGCCCATTAGTTTCAGCTGCCATGGCAGACTTGTATGGTTGTATTGTGGCGATGTTGGATAACATGTGAAAAACGGTTCCCAGTCCAGGTTGAGCTCGTGCACTCGTGCTTGGGTCAGACGACCGTTCTGAAGACGTCACTCCTCTTTGCTCACAGATAGTGGGCGAAGAAATATGATGGAGTAGACCCAAACCTATCCTCCAACGAAAGAGAGATTGGGAAATAAATCGTGGTTGAGGAGAACGGGAGAGATCGCTGTGTTAGCTCAAACAATTAAATCCTGCTTGGCTATCGCGATGATGCAACCTGCAAGTATTATTTATACCCCTAAATAAGTCGCGTGCGCTTAGGCTTTGTTTGCAGGCCTATACACAAGTGACTACAACCATTGAAACTTCTATACCTTCATCGAGCTCCTGCCAACTTTCCACGAGGACACTAACAATCGTACATCCCAGTGTCGAGAGTAAGGAGCGTGGTCGCACAGACTTGCTTCTTGGCATCATTAACCCCGTGGCGCTATTTCCAGCGACGTATGGTATCTTTTAACTCCAAGCCCACAACCTCCAGTCACAGCCGAGGAACACATCTCAACATTCTTTTGGATGACTGTAAGGCTACGTATTATAAGGTTGAGATGAGGAGCTCTCGTCCACCTCGCCGTTCTCTCCTCAGGACAATCGTCTCTCATTCCGGGCCTTCAAACTCTCAGTACTCATGGATTTGGCTGAAGGTGAAGAAAATGTGGGGTCAGCTTCCAGTCCAGAAGCCCAGCCAGATATTATGAATGACCCAGCTTTTGATACGAACATACAGAGCAAACAGGGGCATTCGGAGGAGGCGGACACATGTAGGATCTGCAGGGGCGAAGGGTTGAAGGAGGAGCCTTTGTTCTATCCATGCAAGTGCAGTGGTAGCATCAAATTCGTGCATCAGAATTGTCTTATGGAATGGCTATCACATTCGCAAAAGAAACATTGCGAACTATGCAAAACGCCCTTCCGTTTCACAAAGCTTTACCATCCACATATGCCGAACACGGTTCCTTTACCAGTCTTCCTCCGCCAAGCTGCTGTGCATACGTGGAAGAGTCTCTTAACGTGGGCCCGATTTCACCTGGTGACATTTGTTTGGGTGGCTTGGCTACCGTGGTGCATGCGGACTGTATGGCGAGCACTCTTTTGGATCGGGGACGGCGGCTGGGTCAACTGGGCAGAAATGAGACTACGTAATGAATCTTCGATGATGGACCTAGGGCTAGCCGAGTCTGGTACTGTCCCAGCCAACACAACCCAGCCCATGTCACGAGAGGCCTTTGCATTGGCTTTCATCTCCCAAATGACCAAGAACGTTACCCGTCTCCTCTCACCGATCGATTTTCTTATGCATCATCTCATGCACTACGAACCCTTAGGATTCGGCACGTCAAGGGAGCTATTTCAACTCGCAACGGGCCAGAATGCAAGCACAGGGCTGTCAGGAATGACATTGGCCAATGTTACAAGTGATCCGCACTTAGTCCCCCGGTCATCATCCTGGTTATCGGAAATTCAATTCTTGAAAACCCTGACAAGATCGACCATGATTAACAACCTTGTTATCGATACCCTAGAAGGTCAACTGATCACGCTGTTCGTTGTCGTTGCCTTTATACTCGTTTTCTTAATACGAGAATGGGTTGTGCAGCAACAGCCTAATTTTAACGGCGGAGCTGAGCTAAATGTGGGCGTTGTAGCAGGGCCAAATGAGGAGGTCGTTGCACCGCAGGAGCCTGCCGCTCAGAGACATCAAGCGCCGGAAGAAGAGGGGAACGGGGAGGCTGCCAACGTGGGCGCTGGAATTCTGAGGCAGAGGAGGATTGCAAGACCGAGGCCAAGACGACCAATAATTCCTAGACGAGACTCAGAGCCACATGCTGATCAGGGTGTTGAAGCTGCTGAAGGATCAGGTTTCGAAGCGTCTGACCCAAGTACTTCAGAGTTTGTTCCACACCCGAGCTCACAGAACGATACATCAATCGAGACTCCTTCCGGGATAGCCGTAAACATCCCCCAAAGACCTACGATGCCTGACAGAACTAAAATTGCAAGAGCTGCAGAGATTCGTCGCTCCATCGAAGAACAGGCTCGCGCAGCTGGAGATCAAAGGTCCCTTTCAAAGATTTTCACCGAGTTGTGGAGTCAATCGGAAGAACGGCCGCTGGAGGTTATCAGAATAGTTGAGGAACAAGGCCGCAGTGAAGAGCTGAAATGGATTATTGCCGCGATGAGGAAAGTGGAAGACATTCGTCAGCTGGATGCTAACGAAGAGCCAAATTCTTTCGTAGGTAATGCATCTACTGGGGACGTAATAGAAAACGGCGATGACGACATTCAAGCTGGTGGCTCTCAGCCCGGAAGTGACGGAGGGTTTGTCTTGCTTGATAAGCCCTCATTAACCTCCAGCCCAGGCGCTGAATCGGGGAATAGTACCAATATGGAAGATGCCACACACTCCGACCAAGACAGAGCTGCCTCAGACCCTGATCCAAATTTGGGTAAAGGTGATCAAGCTGGAATACCTCAGCCAAGCACTCTTGGCCCTAGTTGGAGAGAAAGTGTGAGATTCGAAATTCCGGACTCTGCTTATGACTTAGAAACAAGTAGCATTGGAATTCAGGATCCGGCTTCTGTGGCGGAAAATGTCACGTCCAGCGATGACGACCACCCTAAGACTCCAGTCCAGCCCCCTCGTGATAACCCCTTCTATCCAGATTATGCAGGAGATCTACTGGAGCCTCCTGCCACCTATGCTATGACTATGCCAATTAACCAAGCTTTCGAGAATTCGGATTCAAATCAACCTCAGAGTACCCAAGCGGAACCGGACGAAGCTCAATCGCAAGGAATATTCGCCCAAGAAAATACTGATTATCGAACTATTTCGGAAATTATCACAGACTGTCTCTGGGGTGGTGTAGCTCTGCCTCTGCCTCAAGCCGAGCAGCCTGCTGGCGACGATGAGCAGCTTGTGCAGGACATTGCAGCCGAAGAACCTTTTGTGCGAGTCGATCGTGGACGGCTTGTAAGGCCACCTGCCAATGACGGGCCACCTGCCAATGAAAGGCCACCTGCGATCGGGGGCGCTGTAGCAGGCCAAGATCCTGAGGTTGTCGCAGCCGCCCTCCAAGCAGGAATAGATCCTAACGATGTTGAAGCGGCTGATGACATCGAAGACCTAGAAGGAATACTGGAATTAATCGGCATGCAAGGTCCATTGGCTGCTTTGGTACAGAATGCCATGTTCTGTGCCGTACTCGTTACAATGACCATTATGTTAGGCGTGTGGGTACCCTACATCTCGGGCAAGATATTCTTGGTCATCTTGACCCACCCTGTCTCTCTATTGCTGAAGCTCCCTCTACGATGGGCGGCATCAAGTGCAGATATGGTCATAGACATATTTACTTTCTTTGCCGGCAATGCTTTTTATTGGGTGAATACTGCAATCGGTCTTATTTTCACTCCAACAGGATGGCTGATACCTCCTTTGGAAATGGTCAGTCAAAACAAAATTCTAGCCGACGGAGCCAAAGGCTACGCTACAAAAGCCCTGGGAAGGCTTGCGGAGAATTTCATCGCAACAGGAAATGTCCTTGCTGAATCCGATATTCCCACGTTTTCGGTCATTGCCCACGAATCGCTGCAATTACTCGAGATTGGGGCTTGCGGGCTTTTGCAAACCGTGTGCGATTCCTGCATCTCCTTCTTCAACTTCATGTCGAACAGCACCGGAGTTGTAGACAGCCTGACACTAGTATCACTCGTCATCTGGGAACGGGCACAAAACCTTCTCACACTCATAATCGAACACGCCCGGGTTTTTGCCTTATTGGCACTCTCAATCCTCAAAATCGATCCTCTACACGTCAATCTAAGCATACCACAGCGTACAGCTCCACTCAATTACGACCTAGCTTATTGGGACACGAAGGATCGGGCTCTAGCGATAGTCTTTGGTTACATGTTTTTTGCCGTACTGGGAATGATGTACCTCAAGTCCATCACCTGGATCAGAGGTGCTAATAAAGCTGGGAGAGTCGATGGCGGTATAGCCGATGTATTATATCAGGCTGGGGGAGTCATGAAGGTCGTGCTAATCATCAGTATCGAGATGATTCTCTTTCCTTTATATTGCGGTCTGCTTCTCGACGTCGCATTGCTACCTCTCTTTGGCAACGTCACACTGATGTCCAGGATCCACTTCACCATAAGTTCTCCGAACACCTCAATCTTCATCCATTGGTTCGTGGGGACTTGCTACATGTTCCACTTTGCTCTCTTCGTGGCAATGTGCCGAAAGATTCTCCGGCCTGGCGTTTTGTGTAAGTTTGATACCATAGATGATGACGAGCATTGGCTGACTTCATAGATTTTATCCGAGATCCTGATGATCCGACATTCCATCCTGTTCGAGATGTTCTCGAGCGTAGTGTTTCCACTCAACTCTGGAAGATCTCTTTTAGTGCATTGGTATACGGAGGCCTAGTCATCATCTGTCTTGGTGGCGTTGTCTGGAGCATTGCACATGCTTTTGACGGCGTTCTCCCAATTCATTGGTCGTCCAATGAGCCGGTCTTGGAGTTTCCTGTTGACCTGCTCTTCTACAACTTCCTGATGCCACTGGCGGTTAAGTTCTTTAAACCGTCCAAAGGTCTGAAGAAGATGTATACCTGGTGGTTCCGCAGATGTGCTCGGGCACTTCGACTTACCGACTTTCTTTTCGGAGACAAGGAGGAAGATGAAAAGGGCAGTCATTTGCGCAGAAATTGGACGGATTTCCTCAAGTTGTTGCAAAGCGATACACAGAAGCCATTAATTGACGATGGACAAGATCCTGCACAGCAAGATGACAAAACGGTCGACTTTATTCGAGATGGTCGGTACGTGCGCGCACCTGCATCAGATCAAGTTCGCGTTCCCAAAGGCGCTCATGCCTTTCTTGACATCGATGAAGAGAACCACCGGCTCGACGGCCAGCAAGACCTAGATGATGGCCTCCACGGTCGTAAAAGTGAGATGTTTACTCAAGTGTACATACCACCCTTCTTCCGCCTACGCATAAGTGCCTTCATCTTTCTCATCTGGCTCTTTGCGGCCACTACAGGGGTCAGCGCAACTGTTATACCTCTTATGTTCGGCCGCTTCATCTTCACCCACTTAGCACCCCCACACCTTCACGTGAACGATATCTACGCATTCTCCATCGGCCTCTGCATACTCGGGGGTGTCGTATACGGCATTTTCAATCGTCGTCGGATATCCAACTACCTTCGAAAAACACTGAGTCCACATACGACCACGATTACATCTCTACTGCGCAGAACTGCCTCTTTTTTACTGCACACCATTCGTCTAGTCTATACATACTCGGCTTTCGGGATACTTCTTCCAGGCCTTCTTTCACTTCTGATGGAATTTTACCTCATCATCCCACTCCACACCTACTTCAGTACTACGTTCGCCGCCCTTGGTAGCGTGGCGCAAGACCGCCACATCATCCATCTCATTCAAGACTGGACGCTTGGCGTTCTTTACCTCAAAATGGCAGCTCGTCTCATCCTCTACCACGCGCCGTCCAGGCCAGCAGCGGCACTACGCGGTATTGTCCGCGACGGCTGGTTGAATCCAGACGTGCGACTCGCAACAAGAGGCTTCATCGTGCCAGCCACATTCGTGATGGGCGTTGCGCTTACAGTGCCCTTGGGCCTGGGCTGGCTCGTCAATTCCACTATCCTCTACTCCTACAGCGCCAATAACGAAATCTTCAGAGCGGGCGTATACCGATACAGCTACCCTGGTGTGCTAGCGTTGGGATTTGCCGCTAGCTTCGGTGTCCTTGTAAGTAAGGCGTTTACGGGGTGGAGGAGAAGGGTCCGGGATGAGGTCTACTTGATTGGGGAAAGATTACACAATTTCGGGGAGCACAAGCGGAAGACCAGCAAGGTGAAGGGAAAAGGGAAGGCAAGAGCCGTACCGCTTGCTGCTGGACGGGCATGAACTGCATTCTGGAATTTCAAATTGGCGGGTGCGTGCAGATTTTCTCACGAGTCTCGGCCGTTTTACGTGATTTGGGTTATTGCTAGTAGCAGATCAATAGCTCAATGTACTTACTTCACTCAGCTCATGCGCACCATTTACACATGGGATATTAGAAATTTGTCAATGTGATTTCCCCGTTCCACGCTTTATCTTGCAGCTACTCTCCCATCTGTTCCGTACGCTCTCCGCCGCCCCATTCAAATCCCCAAACCTAATTATCGTCAGAAACCCATGCATCAAAATCCCCCAAACTTGATTCCTCCAAGAAAAGTGTAAATACCCCTAGTATTTACATCACGAAGCCACGGCTAAGCCACAATATCCCGATTCGGCATCCCTGGTACGCCAATATCGCTTAATGCGGCGGTGAAGCTATGATGTGGTTATTCGCAATTAGACTCTGTCT
>QKZZ01000101.1:0-15683 GCA_003521265.1 Cetradonia linearis
GGACGGGATGCCGTGTTTTCTTCAGTCTGTGGCCGTATGTGCTGGTTTAGGCACTGATGTGAAATATATTATTGTCCACAATTGGGAAGAGGGGACCTGGAAAGAGTATCAAATCAAAGGATTGACATTCGCTCTTACCACTAATAGCGTGGTAGTGATTCGAGCATAACTCATGTTCATGGTGGATATATATGCCGATCTACTGAGAGGCTAATCAAATCTTTCAGCACTGTAAAGGCTCTCTATGCATTCATGCCTCGTGCTCCATTTCCTACTATTTCATCTCTCATTGCGTTATTGTGTTAGTCTTGCAGCTGCCACCGTGTTTCGATTCAGCTGGGTTCTTGTTGAAGCAAGTGCTTGGGACATACCTAGATCCCCAATGCCTGGCGGGGCTAGGGCGGTCACATTCCCTACCATTATAAGCTGATATTGTTGAGTGACCTGGGCTCGGTGGATCCTATGAATTTCTTTCTACGCAGCTTAATTGTGCTAATTCATTGGTATGAGTTACCAAGCAATGACATCCAGAATGCCTGTTTATACACCGTGGTAGATCGCTGATTTTCTGAGAAATCAAGGACAACTGCTCGACTTGGGATATGTTGCTTGCCGAATTCTCGTAGAAATGAGACCGTCCTTGCAATATCCTATCATTCGTCTCGATCCCTTCATAAGTTGTGTTGAATGAAGACAATCGATTGCATAGATCACTAGATCCACCAAATACAGCTACAGAATCCTTGGAAAAGGAGTCGCTTACACCTACCAAGAGGTTATATATAATCCTTAAATTGCCAATAAAATACATAAAGATAGCTTGGAACAGCTTGTCTCGATAGCCATTAAGATTTTCCCGGATAGAGGAATGTTGCGAGGGCAATGATAGCATACCTATGGCGAAATTTAGTGTGATAGTATCATCATTGGAACTAACTCATAGTGGGATGCGCATTGCGCCAGTCAGGTAATTGATCTTCGCAAGCTGCATCATGTTATTGACGATGATCATTCCTAGGAGGACCGTTACGTTCTCGAAAAGCCCAATATATGGCATGGAGTCGAACAAAATTTCCACGATTGCCAACAAGGGCAACGCGAATAGTAGCGGTTGCAAACTGCTCCCTTGAGTTACGTTCACAGTCACCTCCATTTGATTCCTCCATGCTGCTACGCAAGAAGATCTGCAGTCCATGATATTACCAAGCAACGGGAAAAGTATGAAACCAACAAATACCTTTCTCAACTTCACGGTCATAATCGTAGGACTGAGAATGAGGCTGTTTGCGCAATACGCCACGAGTACGAGGCAGACACATAGCCAGATGACGCCCATGACTGGACCAACGGCTACATCATCTATGCTGGTGATGCTGGTTGTTCCTTCTGTGAACTTGTTTTTTTGATTTTTCGAATTTGGATTGCTGTTGTATCCTAGAAGATTCCTATGAGTTCTGAGTTTGAAGATGAGGTATAGAACATAGCACAACAATTCAACTATCGCAATTGCCAGGCCGATATTCGACAGGGTAGAAAAGCGATCCGGCCCAGCCCCAGGATAGCTCAGTTATTAGAGGAGACGCTGAAAGACGGCGGCCACTTACGAAGAGCGAATAACATAGAATACTACCCAAAATCACGCGTTGGGCTAGAAATATTTCATTCTGCCGGACAGCTACCAGAGCAATCTTGAGAAGAGGACTGTTTGTATGGTACTTTCCACGCGCACTTCGTACTTACAATCATTTCCACAATGTTGTCGGAGAATGCAACCAGGAGGCCACCTAGAGATACACTTATTGTTAAAGAGAGATCCTCAATTACAGACTGGACGAGACCAGACAAGGAAATGATTGCCAGAAATTTGAAAGGAAAGTCCAGATCAGAGGGCCAAGATATGAAGAAATTAGCGAGTGCGAGAGGCACGAAAGGCAGTAAAAGATTGGTATAGCTCTAAGAGACTGGGTGTAACAAAGCTGGGAATCCTCGCCATATTTCCCGTGGCCACCGTGACCACCAGGGAGAAGCAAGTCGATAATTCAATCTTGTCTCTGATGGCAAGCAGCGGTGAACGATTTTTCTGCCCCAGTGAGCGAGCAACCAGATCCACCCTCTACTGCGTTTATGCTGGGGGTCTCGAAAGGCTGTGCTTGGACCCCTTATTTGTCTTGTCTCGTTGCCATAGTCGTGGAAGTCTGCGTTCATGGTGCTTCCCTAGGGTTGTCTTAGATTTTATGTTCGAAGGAAGGCTTAGCAGTAATTGTCTCAAGAGCCGCAGCGGAGGGGTGCTCTATCAAAGAATCATTCAGTACTGATGAAGGATATTCCGCGCACAATGGATATGTAATGAAGGTTAGCTTGTCGGCAAGCTCACGGAATGTGGCCTTTCTCCAGGGACAAGCAATCGGCTCGGCCCACTCAAATTACGAGCTTGAGATTGGTCGCAACAATGTAAGCAATGATGGAAGTAGAAACGTGATTGTTTTTGAGTTGAGCGCAGACAGCATGTTGCAGTTGATGAAGTACCCTCACCATGATCAGATAGACTGCCACGTTACAACCACTCTCGGCGGCTCTAACGTGGACTTTAGAGACGGCTTCCGGGCTTACTACCTACCTAGAGCTCTGTCTACGCGCCCAGCTTGAGCATATCCGATTTGACCTACTACAACAGTCTCAAGACACATACTCCCAGAAATTCCAGGCTCAGACGGGCTGAAGTCAAAGTGCCACTGATTCCACTAAGCAGGGTCGTCTACAATCCCAAATGATTGACCCTCTAAATGCCCTGAGTGTTGCCAGTGCCGTGGTCCAGTTTGTCAATTTTGCCTGTAAGCTAGTCTCTCAGACCGAAAGCATATATCACTCAGCATGTGGGGAGAATATTTCCATAGCAGACATCTCAAGAGACATCAGACACCTCTGCCACAACCTGAGCTCAGACGAAGACTCTACATAGACATCAGACCGAAGACTCAACAAGCTCGTCGCCAATTGCCAGGGGGAAGCAAAACGAT
Organism: Cetradonia linearis; assembly: GCA_003521265.1. Taxonomy (NCBI): domain Eukaryota; kingdom Fungi; phylum Ascomycota; class Lecanoromycetes; order Lecanorales; family Cladoniaceae; genus Cetradonia; species Cetradonia linearis. The sequence goes on from QKZZ01000101.1 coordinate 3,018, forward strand.
TGCTTGGCCTTCTACAGGAGCTCAAAGTGCCCTCGGGTGCAACAAGATGGGACAGCTTCAAGCAGGCCATAAAGAGCGCAAGGAAGAGGGGAAAGGTTGAGGGTATAGAAAAACATCTGGCTAAGATACAGAGCCAAGTTTTGCACATATTCAGGTTACGATGAGGTATGTACTGTATCATTGAGGCTCCCACAAATCTTTCGTTCACACTGTCTAGTAACCAACAGTCCGAATTACTTTCGCGACTGAACACGATATCCTAGGAATATGGCACACTGCAGTTACAAAGTGCCCATCAAATGGAGCAGCTGAAGAACGAAGTTCGCAAGTCTGCCCGACAGCAAGTGGGGCTTCAGAATCTGGTCGAGAGACTAGGAAAATTAGCTGAAGAAAGTACAAGGGTTGCTAAGGAGTCGAAAATTCTCAGAAGTCTTGAGTTCGACGAGCGAAAAACGAAGAATCGATACTGTCGCAAAGGCTCATCCTAAGACCTTTGAATGGATGTTGGAGGACTCTTCTGCGGCCACGGCCAACTCACAGAAGTGGATCCAATCCGGCGGTTACTCTATACCACGTACAGGCTTTCAGAAGTGGCTCAAGGACGAAAACGGCATCTACTGGATTTCTGGTAAAGCTGGGTCAGGAAGTCGACTCTTATGAAGTTTCTCATTGATCATCCCAAGGTCTCCCAGTATCTAAAAGTTTGGGCTGGTCCCAATGTAGAACCTGTCTTAATCAAATGGTTCTTCTGGAACGCCGGATCACCCATGCAAAAGTCAAGGCAAGGCCTTTTTCAGTCGCTTCTTTACCAAATCTTGAGACGATGCTCATGGCTCATACCGATTATCTGCTTCGGTAGGTGGGAAGACAACAGTACGTATGATATTAAAAGCGATCCGTGGACTCTGAAAGAACTCTCCAATGCTTTTGACTTGTTAGCTCACCAGCCACTACCAGAGACCCGTTTCTGCATGTTTATTGATGGCCTGGATGAATATGATGAATATGATGGACTACTGAACGAGATTATTAGTGTTCTCGAACGTATGGCCGAATCTCCAAGCATCAAAATATGTGTCTCAAGCCGGCCGTAGAACGAATTTCAGACATCCTTTAGCGACGGCAAGTTTGACGCTGTCATCCAACTCCAGGACTATACCAAGCATGATATCGAGCTGTTCGTGAAGGAGATACTAGAGAGGGACAAAGGCTTCACGAGAGCCGAGCGAAGGGATCAACGTTACCGTGACTTCGTTCAAGACATTGTCGATAGCGCTAAAGGCGTGTTCCTATGGGTTTTCCTGGTAGTCCGTCGGCTACTGAAAGGATTAGGCGAGACAAATCGATTAGAAGATCTTCGAAATAGGCTCAATACAATGTCTAAAGACCTAGAAACGTACTTTCAACAAATTTTTGACAGGATTGATAGAGTGGATCGGATAGAATCGGCGAAAGCTTTTTTAATAACTTCCTATGCTGTGTCTCCTCCATCCGTGGATACTTTTTACTATCTAGAGAAAGAGAGAGCCCTGGAATCTACAGTCGAAGATCCTATCCAGCCAACCAGACTCCATCGAGGAAACGTACAAGATTGTTAGCAGCGGACTAAACTTCCTCTGCAAGGATCTCCTGGAGGTGAACAAAGTCCTTGTGGATACCAAGTATATCGACTATCAAGTTAACTTCATCCACAGGACTGTGAAAGACTTCCTCCTGACCAAATACATGTACCAGCAGCTGGAAAAGCACGCTACTAGAGACTTCTCAGTAAAGTGGGATGCACACCGAGCCTTTTGCAGTGCAGTGCTCTTCCAGGCCAAGCGTCTCCCAGCCCAAGAAGGCATACGGTCTAAGCTCAACGGGATTTTTGCACTCACAGACGGGTTAATGTTTTACGCCCGTGATATCGAAATTGCACACAAAGTCTGTGAAGCTTGGGTCCTTGAGCAGTCTGACCGTGTGATGTTAAACTGTGCTCAAACACATACGGACTCCCACTGGACATATGCTCGTGATCCCCCGACTGGCCTATTCTTCGACGAAGCTAACCAGAACCGCTTCCTTGCGTTGGCAATTCAATCACGCCTCGACTTATACGTTGACGAAAGACTGAACAGCAACCCCAATCTCTTGCGCACTAAAAAGGATCGACCGTTATTGAACTATGCTTTGCGGCCAAGCATCGTGACACCAATGAAACTTCCCCACCTTGTGGAGTGCCTTGATTTCGAGATGATCCGCATGCTTTTAGAGAAAGGGGCAAACCCCAACCAGAAGGTTTTCATCTACAGGGGTATCACTGTCTGGGGCCTTTTCCTTCTCTCATGCTATGAAAGGAGATACATCGCGGATTCCAGAACACAAGGTATCTGGTTTCAGGCCGCAGATATGATGATGCGAAAGGGGGCGAACCGAAAGCTTAAGCTTGATAATATTCAAGCTAAAACGGCGAAATACAAAAGGACTGTACAAACTTCCCCTCTCGACGTCGATGTGTGGGTAGAACTTACAGCAAATGGAATTCTCCGACAGATATTTGGTAACAAGCAGGGAGATAACCTTAAAGCGATTCTACCTAAGACTTCAAGTTGGAGTATATAGAGTATGATCGGCTGGAAATGAAAGTCAGTCCACCATCACACAGAACAGAGGTTTTGTAGTTGATATGTAACAACGTCTATCTTGATCTTTATGATGGAGTCCCTAAAACCATCCATTTGCATTCTACTATTAACGTCTTTAATTGCCATCTCGAATATCCACCAATATTCCTCATCATATCCTCCCACCGTTCCTTCGCCCTAATCCTAATCCCAATCATTAAATCTTTATCCTCAAAGACCATCTTCCATCAACACCTGCCTCAAATCATCCCACTCTTCCATCTCAACATCCTACACAGACGGTGCATTTCACCGTTAATATCTTAAATTGCCATACCATCTCTAACGTCCCACCCGCACCATCCCTCATCCCCAACTCCACCCGTCCTACAGTACTCTCCCGCACTTCCCTCACCATCAGCCCCCCCATCCTCAACCCTCATTCTCCATAAATATCCGCCCCATCCCATACTCTTTCATCTCGATATCCAGTACAGAAGCTACTGAAGCATCAATCGTTCATGCATTTGAAATACAGCCCACAACATCACCCATTTCTAGCTAGCTCTCATATCAGAATCCCATGGACGTTGACCTGTGGTTGAAGTTGCTGAATTACGGTTTTGAGAAGAGATTGTTCGAGTGTGACATCATCTGGGAGCTGGATGGTGGTAAGGTAAGGTACGTAGTCTCGATAGGGACCGTTGGTTGGGGGTGTGAGAGATTGAGATTATGTACGTGTCGTTTATGAGAGGAGTTTTTGTCAAATTGCAGTAATAAGCATGGCAGGAATCGATTCGAGAAATGTGAGCTTGATCGGTCAAAATCGGTTGATCATTCATATTTTGACTTATTACTTCTATATCTTTAGCACCTCCCTTTGGAGACTCTGGTATTATAAGTGCACCTGTCATTCATCCCCACGTCAAAACCCAATCGCTGCTCCAAGCCCCCATACTAGTCGCATTATTCAACCTTGTAATCACCAGCGACTGGCTCGTCTCATTATAACTGATCGAACTGCTCAGCACAGCCATACCGTTCAATGACACATTACTGACGCTCTGCTGAACGCCTAGAATTGTGACGTTGGCAAGGGGATTAGTGTCATTGTATGTTCCTCTTGCTGAGGCGTAGAGGGCTGAGTTGGATGCCGTGAACTATACATGATGTCAGGGACGTCTTTTCTAACCTGGAAGCGATCAGAGAACGTGAGACTTACCTCAACATAGAGCGTCGCATTCTGCACGATATTCTCCCCATCATCAATATACAAATTCCCGCTCGCAGCTCCCTCAGGACTCAACGCGGCAATGACACCCCAAGGATTATTCCTGGCATCCCGTGTCACCATCGCAGGTTCCTGGGTCGGAATAATGTTATTGCCTCTAATGTATACAGGTATATGGCCCAGTGGTGCATCTATCGTCACATTCTGCCCAGCTGTGGCATTGATGGGAGCAAGAGTGTACCAATCATAGTACGCTTCACCCTTCCCTATGCCAGGGAAGACACCGCTGACGTTAGTGTAGCCCTGGCATAGGACTGGTGTCACCAAGATTGCTGGACCGAGGAAGAATTGACGGTCAGCTGCTGCCAGAGACGGATCATTGGGGAACTCCCATGCTAGAGCGCGCATGACGGTCGAGCCGGTATTATGGGCGAGGTAGAAGAGCGTGTAAATGTAGGGTAACAATTGATATCTGATGTTCATTGCTGTTTGTGAAGCTTCAATGACAGAGGCCCAGACATATGCTTCCTGAGGGCTTGCACCCAGGGTATTGTGATTTCTGTAGAACGGGAAGAAGGCCGACAATTGCATCCATCGGTTGCATAACTCCTCATCGGAGTTTCCGTTGAACCCACATGTGTCGACTCCAAACATTGGTATGCCAAAAAGAGAGAATGACAAAGCTTGGGGAATTGAGAAGAACATGTAGGCAAAAAGGGAGGTGTTGTCCCCTCCCCAATGGCCGGCATACTTGCCGCTACCCGCGAATGTCGACCGACCGATGATGAAGGGCCGCACATTCGGGATAGCTTGCAGTAGAGCGTTGTATGTTGCATTTAAAATCTGATGACCCCAAAGGTTATGCACATCATACTCTTGCGTTCCATCAGAGTGAGTAGCATTCGGAGAGATCGCATGAACGGCTAGATCACCTTGAACGTTATTGATCACGTATGGTGGATGATTTACATTCCTCGTCCCAGGAGTTGGAGTCGTCCTCAAGTAGCTAGTCGGAGAAGTAAAAACAGGCGTCGGGTATGCCGACGATTGGCTGGCAGCAGACGAAGAAGCTGCGGCGGCTTCCGTGGTATTCGTCAGGTTGAAGCCTTCAGGATAGGTAAGGATGAGGTCTCCCGGTTCGCCTCCTAGCAAGAACGGAGGATGGACCGGGTTCATGGTGAGATTGTCACTCCCGCAGCTGCCAACACAGAAAGACGAGGCTTCAGACATATCGATCCAAGCTCCGTCAAAGTCGAGTTTGCTATGCCAATTGACAAATTCGTTAATCCACCACTGTCCTGCGCCGCCACTAATCCAGTCTGGAAAGACGGTGTAGCCAGGCCATACCTCACCAATGTACAAACTACCATCCGGATTGGTCAAGAATGCGTTCGAAGCATTGCCATTATCAAATGTGCTATAATTGTCACTAGCGTTACTTGGATTTGGCACGTAGATTGCCGAATCCACAATAGGTATATAATGACGGCCACTGGCGTGGAGAGCTGACAAGAACGTCTCTCCTCCGCTATAATTAAATCTGATCGGATCGTTATCGAAATCTCGATAAAAGGTCATGTAATCAATATCAGTCCATATGTTTTCAAGCGGAATCCCAAATGCCTCATATTTCTCGATCACGGATTGCAATACAGTCCAGTTTTCGTAGCCCCATCTGCACTGGTGGAAGCCAAAAGTGAAGTATTGCTGCATGACAGGCAGCCCAACGGCACTCATTTGATAAGCCGAGGTTACCTCAGGCTGCGTAGGGCCAGCAAAGAAGTACAGATCGATGCTTCCTCCTAAGAGACGCCATGTAATATTGGTAGGTCGCAACAGGATTTCCTGGCCGTGAGCATTGCGGCTGTAAAGACCATGCGAGTAAGATACGTAGTTCGCTGTGGGGTCTGTTTCGTTAGACGTAACAAGTGTGAGATTGCCAGTAGAAGAGTTGACCTCATAGTACCTCGTGTCAAGGTAGAATGGGTGGGATCCATAGATATTGCTGCGTGCAATGTTAATTCGGCATGAAAAGTAGGTTAGTGCGCTGAGGTGAACTCACTAATCTAATGGATCACCAGAATCTGCAGCATAGATTGTTTTGGTAAAGCTGTTGCCCAAACGCAACCCATGAATCGTCTCTCCAAGTCCATAGAGGTTATAATTCTCAGGTAGATCACTAGCATACTCCACGAATTGGTCTTCAAATACCAATTGAGTGCCAGCTGTTGTATAGAGCGTATCACCCGTAGACTTTCTGAAAACAGTGAACGAAAACGTAGGATCATTGCTCCAAACAAAATTCAGGTCATTCGCCAGGCTTGTACTGTTCGCATCAGCATCGGCCGTAGGCTGGTGAACAATATAATCCGGCAAATCGTATTGTGTAGAATTCTCAGCGGTTATCACGGCGGGAGTAATCCTCACCGCCAATCGGTCTGCTGATTGATATTGAACGGTAAGATTCAGCGTGTCGATGTCGTTTCCGTAAACATTACAAGCAGAGCCAGCCAATGTCAAAGTTGCGGTCAAGCCAAGTGGATTTCGTACCACATTGATCGCCGTATATCCAGGGCACACATCTTGAGCATTCACGGCCTGAGGATCTTGAATGTTGGCCAGTAGCGTTGCGCCATAGTCAGCCGCCGAAGGCGCTGTAAACAGTGGCCTGAACGCAGTCGGAGTTTCATTGATAGTCTCAATATCTAGGGTCGAAGTCACCGAGGTCGAAATCGTTGCGAAGGTAAGGCCATCAGCAGCGCCGCCAGTTGATGTGGCTGGTACACTCTGTGCAATGGTAATTCTGCTTAGCTGAGTAGTAAAGAAAATGAACAATCGAAAAATTGGGAGTGGTGAATGGAACTTGTTGAGCTGTACTGGGTGGATCTTCATCCAGCCAATTGCAGTAAGCCAGAGGAATATGATGTAGAGCAGAGCCAGTAAAGCTTCCTCTATGACCACAGCTTGGCCAAGGTTCGACATTGATGGAGTGAAAAGGAAGACATACTCCCAGGCTCGAGCCCAGTCCATTCATATTCAGAACCCTGTGTGGGGTCAGGTACCATTCCGCTTAGTAACCGTCGACAGGGAAATTATGACGATTTTATGGTCGCACCTGTAAATTGGTTGTTGACCATTATTCACGAGGGAGAACGAGAGCGGCAGGTAACGCCAAAGAGAACGGGCGAAGGGGACCATCCGGAATGTTTTGTTTATCCCGCAGGCTGCAGAAACGATGGATATTTATTGGGGAAGTGACCAAGAAAGAAGGCCCGATGTCCTTTGCCAGACTAAGAAATTGAATGCGGATGGATGCCGTTGAGCTCAGAGAACGAGTAGGTCACAGAGGAGTTGCCCTCAACGTGTGAATATCTTATCAACTGGCCAACAAAATGCCTCATGGCGACCTCTGCAAGCCCTCAGTCTTGTACAAGCCTTTGGCAGCATTGACCGCTGTGAAGCCGATGGTAGAGCTCCGCAGTAGTGGAGTGGCAGTGAGCTTGAACGACGTTTCCGCGATGCGGGGGTGGGAGCACATGCGTCATAGGAGAGCTGCGAATGGCTCGGCGGCGGCGGGAAGCCGTAAGGCTGAGATTTCTGACAGATGCCAAGGCTTGGCCGCCGAGATGGGAGAGAAACAGGGAGTCAGGTATGATGATAGTGTCAAGGCTTTCGATGTTGTGAAAGAAGCTGCACTCCAAAAGTTTCCTGTGTCTATGGGGCACCTATTTCAACATGCCAAAATCAAACGAAAAAATCTTGTGATCCCTGCTACTATCGTATACCTCGATTACACGCGCAAGTCATCCCACTCTAACCCACATCCTGCCAATAGCTAAATATGCTGTGATCTCTGCCGCAAACAACCTGGGATATCACGCCTGTGTAAAGTGCTCGTCTTCCAAAGCGCCGAACATGTATAATGTAAGCCCAACCGACTATGCTGATATCCTGAACTGGATAAGGGGGTATGAAAAGCGCCAAGAGCTGCAAGTGAATAGCCATACTGTTTACACATCCCATCCTTCGAACCTGCGAAAACCACCATTGCTCACGTCCTCTCAGCTCCCGTCCCCCGTTCTCGCTTTGCCCCGTCGCCTGAAAAAGTCCATGACTCTTTTCGCTGCACCAGAGGTCCCAGCATGTTGCCCTCCCACACCGCTGCCCGGCTCTGTGTTCTGCTCGTATGCATCTGCAAATCTCCTGTTATTCTTTTGCAGTACGCCGGGGCCACGTGCACTGCGGCTCTGCTGTGCGGAGCTACTTGGCGGTTCTTCCTCGTAACTATTGAAACCTTGAGGATATAGAGGCCGGTTGCCTTGAGGACCAAGCGATATCTCGGACTCTGTAGGGGTGCCAAGGTATGATTGCCCTGGCAGAGGCGGATTCGAGGGAGGGTATAATACTGGTTGTGATTGATACTGAGAGCTGCTGTATTGATTCTGTTGCACACTTCGGGATGGGACATCATTTCTTCGTGGTTGTGTTGGAACTTCTCGCATGCGATCTCGAGGCCCATCAAAACCCGCGGGTATGTTCCCCTGTCTAAAGGTATTGCTTCCATCTTGACCACTGTTGTATGCCATGGTCTGGGGGCGCTGCTGGCCTCGGCTTGCAGGCGCTTGCTGAAGAGTATTCGACTGTCTCATTTCTGAAGCTGGCCTCATATCTGACGCATCCTTGCCACTACCTGTACTAGTGAAACTTTTGAATGAGAAAGAAGCGGGTAACAGTGAAAATCTTCGTGGCTTTTCTTGTCTCGTGGTGTCAACCTCTTGCCTTAGATTACTGTTCTTTCGAGAGAAGCCGAACGATGGACGTCGTGATGATTCTATAGATTGTCGAGGACTGTCGGATGCTATCGGCGTTTTCATACTTGTAGGAGGATACTTCTTCTCTCTATGTAATTCACCAGGTGACTGTGGCTGCGAGCGGCTACCAGAGATTGAGCCCACCCTGAAAAAATTGCCCAAGGTATTGGAGCGTTTATGGCCCCTGGACTGGTTCCTTTGCAAGCCCAACGTTGGAGGGTTGTATTGTTGAGTGCTTGGCCGCCCGATTGACTCGTCTTCAAGATAGGATTCTGGTTGCGGGATAGGTGCGGAGATATTGTATGGCTTGCCGGGTGTAGGCTGCGTAACCCTTCCGTGCGCATTCGTGGTAGCTACGGTTGGAGCAAGTGGTTGACTATAAGAGTTGCCACGCGACGGTAACCTGCCAGGTCCGGTAGAAGTCATTGACCCACCGGTGCTAGGCCTAGCTATAGAGGTAGAAGGCAGCTGACCGAAGGCGCCAACAGACTCGGACACAGATCGTGGAAAATCTTTTGGTGGTCGCGCAGGTGGTGCCATATCCCGCTGCGAACTGCCAGGTCGTTGCTGCGCCCGGCTCGTGCCAGTTTGATACATTTGGGTCGGTCCCATGCCTTGAGCAATGGAAGGATCTTGGGGCAATGGTTTCGATGTTGAGGGTGCACCTCTGTACTGTGAGACACCTTGAGGCACATCGGTTCCTGCCCTCACACGAGTTCTTGATTGACTAGCCGAAATTGGTGGTGTGGATCCGTCCGTAGCTGGAGAGCTGATAGGTGGTAGTGGTTCGCCTCGTACCGTTTGTCTCTGTGGAGCGACATATTCCACTTGTACGGTCCTTCTCTTAGGGTCGCGAGGCGCCTTTGATCTGTCGCCAGCTTGCTCCGGATCGATTTTGCCCTGATGATTTAGGGCGCCCACTGGAGACAGATTTGGTGGATGAGCCTTGGCAGGTTCCCTGACCGACGCACTGCGAACAAGAGGAATATCTTGAGGATCTGTTATAAAGTCAGCAGACAGGCACAAAATACACAGCTTGAAATCCCAACTAAAAACGTGATGGATAAAGAAAAGTCTTACCTGCGGTAATAGTGGCATTCGCAATGTCGCCAACGGTCGTAGTGCTGCTTGTCACCTGCGCCACGACGTGTGCGAAGTCGCTCAGCCAGCTGTGCCGGGCGACCTCGAACAGATCTGCTCGTTGCCTTGGGTCAGGCACAAGGATTCTCCGTAAAAGATCGCGAGCGTGTGGAGTGACGTATTCTGGAAAGGTGAGGGGCGTATTTGTAATGTACTTGTACAATAGGTTGATGTTGTCCCCTTCAGGATTCGCTGGATCATCGTCAAAAGGAAGATAACCAGCCAACATGGCGTACTATTACACGATCAGTATGAATAGCCCGAGTCCGGTTTGATGTAGCCACTGACCAAAATTACACCGCAACTCCATACATCAACCTTTCTTCCAGTATACAATGAGTCAGTTACTACAAGTTCGGGAGCCGCGTAGCATGGACTTCCACAGCTAGTTGCCATAAGATCTCCTCTCCTGGTCCCATTCTGAACACGGTCGAGATTCATTTCCTTGACAAACTTCCGATCCGTTAGATTACGTTCAATTTCCTCGTCTAGTTCATCCCGTGGGTCAAAGGTATTAGCGAATCCGAAGTCCGTTATCACGATGTTTTTATTCCTGTCGAGCAGAAGATTTTCAAGCTTGAGGTCTCGATGTACAATTCCCTTCTTGTGTAAGTAGCCGACTCCTGACACTAACTGGGCGAACAGCTTTCTAGCGGTATGGTCCTTCAAATACCGATTTTTCAATATGTAGTCGAACAGCTCACCACCAGAAGCATACTCTAAGATGATGCCAATGTGTTGGCTTGTCTCAATCATCTCGTGCAACTTAACAATGTTCGGATGTTCGAGTCCTCTCAGAATCGAGACCTCGCGGTAGATTTTGGGCAATCGACTTGGGTTCTGACCAAGGGTGTCTCTTCGAATGAGTTTGATCGCTACTTGCACTTCACCTCCCCTTTTCCATCCCAATTTGACCTTTCCGAATTCTCCTTCGCCGAGTGTCTGCCCTAGGATATATTCGCCGAAAGTCGAGTCTTTCCGCCGTCTATCGCTTCCTGAGCTAGCTGAGAAATTCTGTCTTCGAGGGGTTGACTTTGGAACATCTTCGGTGCGTGCGGTGTTGACCACAGCTAAGCCTGGAACAGATTCTAACTGTCGCTCTTGCTCACGTCGTAAATCAATGGCTGGATCATCAACCACAACACGATTTATGACCTGAATTTCCTCTCTTGTTGATCTTGAAGGTGGTGATGCGGAAACAACATTCGAAGCGGACCGGGTTTGCACGGCACTGGCTGACGGTTGATGACCAGGTTCACGAGTACTTATAGCCCGTTGTGGTCCATCAGGCGACGCGGGCCCTCTGCGACGTGACCGTGTCACAGTAGAGGTGGTATTGTCGAAGCCATCACCTGCGTTAACGCTCGTTTGGTCACTGGTTGTAGCTTGTTCCCTTCCATCACCCTGACGTGCATCATTGGCGTTACGAGATGAGGAAGGCCGATCATCATATGTCTGTGTGGTCTGTCGAGAGGAGACACTCCTATCAGCAAGGGAGGTATTAGATAGTATATTAATGTTTTGATTCTTTTGGTTGGAAGATGTTCTCGGAGGAGGTAATATTGGAGGACCGCCTTGCTGAAACTGTAGGGTCCGGTCTCTTCGACTCTGTTGCGGTGGGGACGGGGCAGCAGCAGGCGCTGCCGGAGACGCACGTGTGATGTTTGCCATATCTTGACCACGAGGTGTACTCGAGGTTGAAGGAGACTGGTAGGGCGACTGAGAAGTCATATCAGGGGTTATTGCTTGGTTGTCATTGCCACTTGGTCGTTTCGTTGGCCGCCTGGAAGAGGGATGAGGTGAGCTCCTAGGATGCGAACTTTGGTTTTGAGTGTCTGTCTGTGGTGCTTGCTGTGAATACGGAAGCCGTGATGTTGGTAGATCTATGGCGTATGTCTCTTGAGCTACTGGTGATTGTGTTTGTTGCGAAGCCACTTGCATCGTCGCCATGAACGGCGTGTTTGTCCCAGTTCAATCCCAACCACACCCGTATTACGAAGTTTGATCCAGTGAAGGACTCAATAGACCTTGATCCAGACGCACGCAAACGAAACCTTCGAAGCTGGCTGACCTCTTCAGCACGGGATTGCCGGCCTGATGATAACGCAGTATAGTAGGCTTAACAGCTTCTGAAGATCTAGCAATGAACACCCTAAATGAAAGATAGTCCGAGTATCCGCAAGCTTAGCTCCCTTGCTGGTATCAGACTTCGACCCTGTGTTGTATTATTGACACCTCCGCAAGAAGCGAAATCTATTGTCTTTTTAGATTGAGGTTGGAGGGCCTCTCAAGGAAAAGTATCCTCGAACTTTGTGTTGTCGACGTGGTAACTATCACTAGCCAGCTTCTGCTTTCATGTAGTGCAGCTCGAAGAAGATATCGCTCGAGGGTCGCGGTTTTGAGCTGAGTGGATGGTAGCGCACCGTCTTCGGGATTTCCGAGTTTCAGGAAGCAATTGTGTAAATGGTAGGATGTCTGTGGTTGTGAAAGCTGTGTATGAATGGAATACAACACACGGATTAAAGGCACGTACTCGAAAAAATCAAGGAAACGCAAACTGAAGGAGTGTGGGAACGACGGTCGGCAATGACGCTACACAGCTATCATTAGAAGGAATTGGCGCCGTTCAAGGGCCTCGAGAAGCCGCTCGGCGGCCTGGCCTGGTGGAGATGGTAGGGTGGAGGGCGGGAGGATGTGGTGGGTGGTGGAGTGGACGTTGCGATTGTTGCAAGTCGACTGTAACGAGTTGTCTGCCGATCATGGGGGCAATTTCCTTTGGAGCAGGGGTGCCAAGTTAGGGAAGGCGCCAGACTCGTCGATCTACAGGTAATAGACTAGAGCTGATAGACTAGGGGATTCAGTAGTTGATGTTAGATAGGTT
>QKZZ01001073.1:0-14663 GCA_003521265.1 Cetradonia linearis
TCCCCCTCATTAACCGTATTTGCCGGACTCGTAACCTCACTGCTCCCCACGGACCCAACCACCCTCCCCTCATCACTGTTCCCCATTCCAGTATCCTCTCCATTCGCAGGCTGCACGCTGAAATCAAAGTCCGGAATCTCTACATTATTTGAATAGTCAAAGTCACCTGGATTTGTGCCGTCGTTGAAGTATTCTCCGCTGTTCAAGAAAGTGTCGAAATCCAGTTCGCCGTTGGGTTGGTATGATTGATCTGTAACACCGGGGATGGAACCGCTTGGACTCAAGGGGGCAATGACTGCGTTTATGTTTGCCATGCGTTCTTGCTGTTCTTGGAGGGAGCGTTGGATTTGGTCTAGTTGGTCTTTTGAGAGGTCGAAGGGGGCGAGGTTGGCGGCGCTGGTGGAGGGGGCGTAGTGGGCCAAAGCGTTGAGGTTGTTGCCATTTTGAGGGGAGTTTATGTTTTGGTTGGACATGAGTTCGAGCATGTTTTGACGCTGTTGTGTAGTAAGGGGTGATTGACCGTCGGCGGTTTGGAGATGGGAAAGAGCTTCTGGGAATTCCATGCGTTGGCCTGAGAAGTTGTTTGTGCTGGCGTTTGCGGAATTGATCATGGACAAGATATCCGCCTCTGGTATCTGAGGGTCTGTACTTTTGTCAGGGTCGAATTGAGGACTTTGCGAAGAACGAGCTGATGGCGTATGATCGGTGAGTTCCTGTATTGCTGGAGAATGTGCAGATTGAGATTCAGTGGGATAATTGTAGAAGTCGCGAGACCATTGATTATAGTCCTTCAGAGTCCTGCCCGAGTTGTCTGGTGAGTCAGAATTTCCGTCTTTAATGAGGAGAGGCTGTCTTCGGTAAAGCTGCTGGTTGGTAGTTTGCATGGGACCCTGGTCCTTATCGTCTCCGACATCAACTATATTGCCATGTTCCTGGTCCTTCGAGGGCAGGCTTCCTGACTTGAACATATTATTGAAATCCAAACCTCCTTGCCCAAGCTGCTTGTTGTAGACCGCTGCCAGAAAAGTGAGAATGGAATTGATGGATGTCTCATGCTTTTCGTGTAGATCATGGAATGCTTTAGCTTGGCCATATAGCTGATGATGTTCCTTGCGCACTATATGCAGCATCTCGGTGATTTTGTGCTGATTTGCTCGAATCTCAGCAAGCTCTCGCTGTAGATTAGCCAATTGTTCAGGAGGCAGAGAACTTTGAGCATTTCCTAGCATTAGGGGCTGTCTTCCAGATCCTACACCTGTGCCATCGTCAATACTTCCATAATTCTGTGGCCCGGGGCTATCATGGTTAAAGAACTCATCCCCTTCATCGTCCGCATCCTCTTGTCTCGCTTTGGCCCCACCTTTCCCGGGGCCTTTCGCTAGTGCGGTCTTTGGTTTGTGAATAAGCCAGAGAAGATTTGGTCTACCACGCTTGAAGTAAGGATTTGAGTATTCGCTGGGATTCTTGTTCTTCCTTTCGCTCGCTCGCATTGAATTATCTGACAAGCCGACCTTCTTGTGAAAGCCATACATGTTCAGCTGTCGTACAAAAGATGCATAATTGTTATGTTTGAAGAGTTCTGGTATCAAAGTCTTTGCGAATTCGTCTTCATCTACTACAGTGAAGGAATCCCCGCTCTCTGACCACCGTATTAGGTCTGTATTTCGCGTGTTTTCGTCAAGGAAGCTGTGTCTGTTAGCTTACAACAGTCCGACGGGTAGGGGACCTTTCACCTGCTAAGCTTCTGTATAAATGGTGGTATTTGTTTTCGTTTTCCTTGTGCTTCTCGCTTGGTCACCAGAGCCTTCTGGTCAAGATCATCGTACTGGGCCGCTGGCCAAGCGTCCTCTGTAGATTGTGGCAACCCCCCAAAATCAGTCCCTAGGGGGTATTCACTATTGCTGTAGTTCATCATTGGCACGATCTGGTTGTCGGGCTGCCTTCTCGCAATCTGGTTTCCCATAGGTGAAACTGGTACGTTGTTGGATATATTGTTATTGTAGAGGGTGGAACTTAGGTTGGAGGTATCATAATCGTTGCTAGGGTCTTCATATTTGGAGAGAGTGTTTGACGGAGATTGCTGAGGAAAATCTGGCGGAGGCATCGAATATTGAGTGTTATTCTTCATATCTCGACGCTTTTCATGTCCAAGCGGGGAAGCACCAGGCGCTGGACGTTTCCGTGAACCGCCTTGTGACATTCTGCTCGCTTTCGTCTCAGCTAAGCCCCTCAACGCAGTATGATGACCTCACCCTCCCGAATTTACGCCGCCAGAGATCGGGTGTTGACACAGTCGAGTCAGCCGGTGCAGCTGTCGTGTTCAATCCCTGTCTCTTCAACTTGAGTTCTCTTAAGCGTCTAGAAGACCCAGGCTTTAGATATTCGTGGCCCAGATGGTAGCGTCTTAAAGTAAATATGTTGGTGCGATTGTGCGATAGGTGAGATATCGAAGCGGCTGCCTAGGAAAGGCTGCGGTATATGAAAAGGCGCTGTTGTTCCAGCCTCCGCACAGCGCGTTGTCCTGAGCAATCACTTCAAGCACCCGTATAGATGAAAGACTTTTTGTTCGGCGAGATGAGCAATCAAAAGTGGGGTAGTCAATCTAAGAGAGCTCGGGAAAGGTGGAGGCTATGTGGTGTGTTGAGAGTGCTTCCAGGCCAGTTTCGCGGATGGCATCAAAGGTGGACAAAAATTCAAACAAGAAGCAGAAGGAACTGGAATGATAGTATCCGAAGTATTTGGAGGTTCCGGCGCAATGGAGACTGACACAACAGCACTTCTCGGAATGACTGAAAGACTTTGATATCACGTTCAGCCCTATAATCTTCACCTGCTCTGATTGGTCAGCTGGTCGAGAAGCTTTGAGCACGTACAAGAGGACAGCGTGTCAAAATATTACGCAAGAAGGATAGGTGTGTGTGGATTAATGTGTTCGGATGTGTTGAATTCATGGTCGATGTAGCATAGGTGAGATGGCTATTAGATATTCGCTCTTTTTCTTTTGCTCTCATCACGATCCCTATCCCACGCTGGTGTGCCTCCAGCCATCCTAGCCAATTTCTTCGCTCTCTGCTCCTCCCTAATAGTCTTCTCCTTCTCCCTAGGGTCGATCACAACGAGCTCCTCCTCATTCTTCTTCTTCCAGTTCAAATTTTTGCCTAGTCTGTCCTTCTCAAAACTCAAAGAGTGAGACATCCATCCTTGACTGTCATCGTCCTGAGCATCTACGTCCATGCCTAGTTGTTGGTCCCAAGACTGACATGATTGACAAGTAGCAATGAAATGAAGATCACAAAGAACCGCTTCGTCTTCATCGTTGCCGTTTGCTGGTTCTTTGTCATGGCCATTGACATCTGCTTGCTTGTTTGCCTCAAGTACTGTAAAGGACTCAATCTCAAGTGGCATTTTCTCCAGCTTGGCCTTGAATGCGTTCAGTAGATCCAGCGTCTGCTTATTTACAGGAGCATCACTATCTACGCCTTGCTTGCGCTTCCTGCCCCGCATGGCATTTTCCGGGATCATCTGTTCAAGGGCAGACTTCTTCCGTGTCTCTGGACCTGGTGCTGTCAGGATGTTACGCTTCATTGAGGCTTTCAGATCAGCAATCTGCGCATTGGTCTCGTCTAGTAAAGTAGACGCTCTGCCGATTTGCGCGGGCTCTGGCGAGTTAGATAGGGATCGAGATGGCTCCTCGTCATTTGGCAGAGGGAGCTGAGTTTCCGGATTCGGTTTCATCATCTGTGGAGGAGGCTTCGAGCGAGATGATCTCCGTCTTATTGGCTTCTCTGCCGGCTTTTCACCATTCTTCGATGGTCCCTTAACCTCCTTCGCATCTCCAGCATCACCATTCGCACTGACAAGCCTAGGATTGAACTTATCCTTCTTCAGAACAGGTTCTTCCACGTCCTCCTCACCCTCCTCCCCACCAAAACTCAGTAAAGTCTTTCCACCCTTCTTCCTGCGCTTCTTCTTCGCCTCACCCTTCTCTTCAACCTTCACCAACTTCCTTGGCTCCCTCTTGACCATATCGTCGAACGGGTTTACTAGTATCTCCGCCCCTGTAATTTTCGTAGGATAAATAGGCCTCTCGCTCCCTTCCATAGCCTCTAACTCAGCTTCTCCCATTTTCATCAAGTTGTATATCGTAGCCCCCTCAACGCGTCCGAACATCGTATGCTTACCCTGCAGCTCCGGTGTCTCCCCTAGCGTCAAGAAAAATTGGCTTCCATTATCATTCTTCGCCCCTCCATTCGCCATCCCCAGTAAGCCTCTCCTATTGAACTTCAATCGGCTATGGAGCTCGTCCTCGAACACCCCGCCTTTATCCTCGTAAATACTTTCGCCTCCATGACCAGTGCCCGTTGGGTCGCCGCCTTGGAGGACGAAGCCTGGGACGAGGCGGTGGAAGATTGTGTTGTTGTAGTAGCCATCGAGGCAGTGTTGGAGGAAGTTGCGGGAGGCGAGGGGGATTTGTTTGGCGAAGAGTTCGAGAGAGAGGTCGCCCGACGATGTGGTGAGGAGGACTTTGGCAGTGGGTTGGGGCTCGACGTTATAGAGGGCGGACATGGTGATATGTATAAGTTCGAGTGCAGGCACTATGCCCCCTGGTAGTATCTGGTGCAATCAAGAGAAGGTCCTAACCGAGACTAGATAGTACATGTCGAACATGTGTCGGCGAATTCCGGTAATTTATGTCAGATGGCTTGGCAAAAAGCCAGACACATGGCTCCTGGACTCACATCAATTATTCTTTTGCGTCTACCTACTTAAGAAACTGCCGAAATAGAGGGCTACGCGTACCTTTACGCTTCATGGCTCTTCTGAGGCATTTGCTCACTTGGGATGTGGCTCTTTCCATGTATTCTACGAATCATGAAGGAGGCATTAAGGCTGAGACCTCTTAGATCAGCCTTCGTGCGAGCACTGCCAATTGTGATCTTGGGAATGCGCGTCTAACATTAAATCCTATACGTGCTATACCCAGAAATTCTGTCTCGGGAGATTCTACATTTATATTGCAGGTATGAGCTATGCCTAGAAGAGTTCACCCCCCTATTGAGCAAACCCCCCAATTGAGCACCCTGCAAGGCTGAAGCTTGGAGACCCCTAGAAACACCATTTGAGTCCCTAAACACTGCCCCTAATACGACGAACTCAGGAGATTCTGGAGATTAATTTTATCGCCTAGGCGACGAGCTTCGGGGCATTCTTAGGCTTCAGCCCCACAGGATGTTTAAACAGGGTGTGCTCAGTAGGGGAAACGGATTTTCTCGATGCGAGGTAGCTTTGGAGCACACGAGCTACTGTTTCCCCGAACGCACGCTCTGCTCTTTTGGCCATCACACGTAGATGTGAGGGGATAGATCACTTCATGCAGGATGAAATACACAATGACAATCCACGCCACCTCAAGGCTGGTGGAAGTGCTTCTCACCTTGTTGAAAACCTCAAGAAACACACATCACAGACATCATCTAAGGCAGACGCACATGCATATTTGACTTACACAGGATGTTTGACCGCTTGACGCTGCCTGTCCAGTGCTCTCCTAGAATGGCAAGGAGAAGTGTCAAACGGCGAGTCGTGGCAGTGGGCATAGGCCAAGGCTCTGGCGATGGAAGTCCTCGATCCCGAATAAGCGGTATTGACGTCAGTTAGGAATGCAATGACCTACTATCGCCTGGACGCGAAGGTGTTAGTATAGGTATTGAGCAAAGATTGCGAACGCTAGTGTCATTTGACACCATATAGGTCCAGACAGGGTTTACTTCAGCACAAAGAATTATTACTTTCTTCTTAGTCGCCCTTTCAAGATTTCGTTGGATAAAATCTTCAACGCGAGAAATGCGGAGATCAAAGCCAGGATAAGTGCAAGTTATCGCAGCAAACATGACAATGTGAGTATGCACTTGGAAAGTCAATTGAAAGTATCTTGCGACTACCATATGTGATGTCTCTGACTGTATACTGTATTCACCATAGCCTCCAGTGCCGTCCCTCTGGGGCTAGCATTCCATATTTCATCAAGCCATGCTCCTGGATAAGTAGTCGACGCAGACTTCTGGCTACTGATCCACAACTCGCTCATGCAAATACCAGGCCTCGTTACTACAACACTCACGTCTCTTGTCCCGGGACGTGGAAACGAATAAGTTTTCATTTGGCCAAGACTTCTGACACGGACAATAGCAATCCTCAGTCTAGAATGTGCGCTTTTTGCTCCGCTACTTTATGTCAAAGCTCCTCTTATGTATAGTGCGCTGGTGTCGTTTTTGGGTAGTGCTGCGCAAGCTTGTATGGTCTCGCAGTTGGTACTTTTTGTGGACGCAGACGGGAAGGGCATGAAAGCAGAACACAGCACTTATGCAGAGGAGGGCTGCTCCTTTGCGAGAGGGTGCGATCATCATGAGAATAAAAGTTCAAGGAGTAAGATGGTCAGTCATATGTGATGCTTTCGGGAGACAAAGACTATTCTCCGAAGGAAAGTGAGGATAAGTCTGCTTCTAGAGATGGGTTTGATATCGTCCAACAGAGTTCCTTTCCTTGTTGTAGAGGGTTGAAGGCACTGATAAATATCACATATCATGAGCGCACTTTCGATAGGTATACACATTCATGGCCCTGCGTTTCCGAGTTTCTGCAGTCATGCGGTAGGATTGGGCGCGACATTGGTTATAATAGCCCACAAGCGAAGCCTCAGGGAATCCAGACACAACAGCAAGCCTGATGTTCAGCCATCGTGTGTTTACTAAGTTGCAGAAACCGCCGGGCAGATGATTTTGGTCCAAACCGAGCAAAGGGTGAAATATACTAGGGGAGCCAACGGCTATCTTGCAATTCCGCTAGCCTGCAGGCTTGGACTTGTTCAAGGTAAGGCTATGTATTTATTGAGCTGCTAGATAATGGAACTCTTAGTGTTTGCAAGTGAAGAAGGCGAATCCTTACTGTTTCAAGCCTCTCAAAAATGCAGAGTCAGCGGTTTTCGTTTTTTTTGTGCTCTCGAAGGGTACTGATGGAGGTAGTGCTGAATAATGGCTTGTATTGTAGCTATACTGTTGATAGTACATGTGGAATAGGCACAAAATAGCAAAGATCTACTCCAACATTGGTTCAAGTAACGAAATGTGTCGGATGGACGACTGGGCCAAAAAGAGTACGTGCATATACAATAGGAATACGGCACGGCCACGATTGTGATCAATTTTGTCTTTGACTCTATGGCGCCCCATGGCTCGAGTGTTGCTCAGAGTTGCCCTCCCTGTGCTTAATTACCTCAGTCCTCAGACATGTCCACCAGCCAGCTATACTCTTTTCGGCGGATCCAAGGATTTTCCGCCTGGGGTTTGTGACACGTCTGAGCCCAAAAATGCTTTAATTATTGTATTAATTCTCAGTGTTATATTTACTGAAGATTTTATACCAAATAAATTAAATATCTTCTCTTAATTATAAATTTACAAACTATGAAGGTTAGATGTATAATGACTTTTTAAATTTAATGCATTTTTGGGGGTTTTGAGTAGCTCGCCACACCCGAACGGAGGCAAGTGCTGAAGACGGCTAGCGCCTTCGGCTCAACCTCGGTGCGCTAGTTCCTCGGACAGTATAACAGCTGCGAATCTCAGCTCCAATACTATCGACCTTACCTATCGAGGCGGCAAGCAAATCTAGCAAGAAACATGTTCTGCTTGCGTTCCTACATTCCACTCCTCTTTCTACCATTGAAAGCTTCCCCAATGTACGTCTTTCCTAAATCCGCCAAACGATCAGAACGTTACACTAACAATGTTTGTAGATTCGTCATCTCTTTTCTCCTCTTAACCTACTTCCTCAACAGACCATGCATCTACTGCTCCGCCCTCCTGCTCATCCTCTTCGTATCCTCATGCTACTGGTCTGACCAATGTATCTTCGACTTCCGTGGCGACCTCTTCTCGCCGAGACATTTCACATCCCCACTTCCGAATCCTCTACCTCCTGCAAATTGGTCTGGGGAAAGCGAGAATGGTTATATGGGAGAGGGCTCTTTTCTGATGTCAGCAATCAATGAAACGGCTTCGGTCCTGGCGGGTGCCGCGGTTGAGGAGATGAGGCGGAGGATGATACCTAGGACTGAGTGGACGGGCGTTGGGTTGGGTTGGATAAGGAGCTGGTTGGGTGGAAGAGAATTCAGACTCCCATGTCTCGACGTGTACGTACGGTTATGAGGGGCTCTTTCTGCTTTACGAAGCGGCATTGAAGGCGTTTGTGGGACGGCTTGATCGCATTTAGCAGGTAGTGGATTTGGGACTGCCTTTATCTACAAGGATGTCAGCATGTCTGAAAGGCGTTACATATGTGTGATGCCTTGGCAGGCCAGAGGCCTCTCTCCTTCGTAGCAGCGTAGCTTCCATGTTTGCCAAGGTGAATTAGCCGCTCAATCTATTTATCTACTCCCTACGGTACTCTTTCTTTCCTTCCTAGCAAGACCCTCACGAAGCAAATGTGACAATGGCATGCTGCCAATAACCAGTAGAACATTAAGAGCATCCAGTGCTCAGTTGCCCTTCACCGCCAAAGCGGGCAAGATTATCAGCGAGTAGGGTAGGGACCCTCGTGTAGTACATACATCTCAGCTTCGTAAGCAACCCTTCCGTTGCAGGAAAGCACAGATTTCCACACTTAGGCCTCAGTCCCCGATTGCTTTGTCCAAGTGCACCGTATCTCATTCTCGACAAACTTTCACAAGCACCATGACTACCCAAGACAGAGATGTTTTGCCTAATAGGTCAGTACCTACTGTGTTGTGTATCCGCGAAACTAATAATTTCAGTGTCAAACCTATCCGTTATGCCATCGACATCTTCAATCTCGAGCTCGGTGGTGCTTTTAGCTTCGAAGGGACGGTAAAAATAGAAGTTAATGTCAAAACAGCAGTCAAAGAGATCACTCTCAATGCACATCAATTGGATCTCAAGTCAGCTGGGATCATTGGTGGAAAGCAAGCTTCCTTCATCTTGTACGATGACAAGTCGCAAAGAGCCACCCTCACGTTCCCGGAGGAAATTGGGCCATCACCCAATGCAGTGTTACAGATTCACTACAAGGGTACTATGAACGACTCCATGGCTGGTTTCTATCGATCAAAGTATAAGCCAGTGACAACTCCAGCCAAGTCTGTGCCCACGGATGGTGATGCGCACTGCATGTTCTCGACTCAATTCGAAAGTTCGGACGCCCGCAGAGCGTTTCCCTGCTTTGACGAGCCAAATCTGAAGGCTACGTTCGATGTTAGCATTGAAATTCCAGAGGACCAAGTCGCTCTCAGCAACATGCCTGAGAAAGATGTCAAAAATACGAGCCATGGTCGAAAAGTCGTGACCTTTGGGCGTACGCCAATAATGAGTACATATCTGTTAGCCTGGGCATTCGGTGACTTCGAATATGTTGAAGACTTCACGCGAAGAAAGTATAATGGCAAGAGCCTTCCGGTGAGAGTATACACTACTAGAGGTTTGAAAGAACAGGGTCGTTTCGCAGTAGAAAATTGCCACCAAGTGGTCGACTACTTCTCGGAAATATTCAAGTATGTGCATTCTAGATCATCTCGCCTCCTTTCAGAGCGCTGCCCGACTTAGGAGACATCATCAAATAGCATTTACATCTTCGTGTACTTAGGGAACATATACTGACATCAACATCCACGCAGAATTGATTATCCTCTACCGAAGATAGATCTGTTAGCGGTGCACGAGTTCTCACATGGTCAAATCATCCCCCTTAAATCATGGATCTTGAGCAGCGCTTATTAGATATACAGGGGCTATGGAGAATTGGGGCTTGATAACTTATAGAACTACCGCTGTGCTGTTCGACGAGGAGCAATCAGATGCTAAATACAAGAATCGTGTTGCATACGTCGTAGCACATGGTGTGACTCACTCTTGGTATCAAATAGGGGTCCTGAGCTAACAACTATGCAGAGCTCGCCCATCAATGGTTCGGGAACCTTGTCACTATGGATTGGTGGAGTGAGCTGTGGCTAAATGAAGGGTTTGCCACTTGGGTCGGATGGCTGGCCGTTGATCATCTCTATCCAGATCACCAAGTATGGCAACAGTTTGTGCAGAATTCCATGCAACAGGCTCATTCTCTTGACTCCTTGCGTTCCTCCCATCCTATTGAGGTGCCCGTCAAGGACGCATTGGAGGTCGAACAAATCTTTGATGCAATTTCTTATCTCAAAGGTAGCTCTGTGATCCGTATGTTGAGTGGTCATCTGGGTACAGATGTTTTCCTTCAAGGGGTTGCTGCCTACTTGAAGCATCATAAATACGGCAACGCAACCACCGATGACCTCTGGGCAGCGCTTTCGAAGGCCTCTGGCAAGAATATCAATGAGTTCATGGACCCGTGGATCCAGAAGATCGGCTTTCCAGTGCTTACAGTTGCTGAGGAGCCTGGTCAGATTGGTGTTCGCCAATCACGATTCTTGTCCACTGGAGACGTCAAGCCTGAAGATGACGAGATTCTTTGGTGGGTTCCATTAGGTTTGAAGACGATTATCAAAGGTGCAGGAGCTGCTACAGCGGCCTTGACAGTGAAAGAAGAAACACTACGCTACGTCGACGAGACTTTCTACAAGTTTAACAGCAACCAAATTGGATTCTATCGAACTAATTATCCACCTGCCAGACTAGAAAAGCTTGGTTCGGAGAGACATAAACTCAGCCCAGAAGATAACATTGGCCTTGTAGCAGATGCTGCTGCATTAGCTGTTGCTGGTCAGGGGACAACTGCTGGCTTATTGTCTCTAGTCGAGAAGTTCCAGAATGAATCGAACAAAGCGTATGTGGCTATATGGGTACCGAAGAACCATATCTAACAGTAAATAGCGTCTGGAGTCAGGTAATTTCCAGCCTCGGTCACATTCGGTCTATTTTTGCCGATAATGAAGCTATTGCGGATGGGCTTCGAGCCTTCACTTTGCGTTTAGTAACACCAGCAACTGAAAAAGTCGGCTGGGATTTTTCTCCAGACGAGAACTATCTCACTGGCCAGCTTCGTGCATTGTTGCTCGATACTGCAGGTAATGCAGGACACCCGAAGTAAGTCGCCCTAGGCATGCTGTACGTTTGTACCTAACGTGGTGCTTAGGACGATTGCTGAAGCACAGCGTCGCTTCAAAGCGTATCAATCAGGGGATCGTAAGGCGGTACATCCAAGTTTACGCCTAGCAGTTTTCTCGATCGTCGTTCGTGAAGGCGGCGAGCCGGCCTACACAGCTGTGCAAGACGAATATTTGACCACCACCACCATTGACGGCAAGGAAATTTGCTTGATTGCTCTCGGTATGGTCCAGACAGCAGACTTGGTAAAGAACTTTCTCGACTTTCAATTCTCGGATAAGGTTGCTGTTCAAGATGTGTCCACAGGCTCGGTCTCGCTTGCTGCAAATTCAAAGGTTCGCAATGAATTGTGGACGTACATTAAAGACCACTGGACCCTAGTCCATAAAAAGCTTTCCGCCAACTCAGTGGTAACAGATCGGTATCTGAAGACCACCCTGTCCAAGTTCACGAGTCACGAGGTTTTAAGAGACATTGCGGCGTTCTTCAAAGAGAAGGATACGAAAGGGTATGACAGAGGCCTCGTCCAGGTATCGGATACAGTTCGGGCAAATGCGAGCTACAAAGAGAGGGACGAGCAACTCGTGCTGGAGTGGTTGAAGGCTTATGGGTACGCGTAGAAGACATCAAGTCTACTAGGGAGACATTATATAGCAGGACTACAGCGTAATTAGAGATCATGGAGGAAAGTCACACGATGGCGGACTTAGCCACCAGAGTCTTCTCACGTCTCATGGGTCGATGTTTATAATATGATCGATCTTAAAAATGATCTTGAGGTTACCGGTAGCCCTGACATGTGCCAGCGCAATCTGGACATGAATGCCATGTGAGATAATCAGGGGTCAACAGGGCGGTCTATGTTTTAGTGCGTGCGGTCGCATTTGTAGGGCTAAAACTACACTAACCGCTTCTAGCCTAGCAACTCATCAGCATGGCTGTCTGACAACGGGTTCCTGGTGGGCTTTACGATTGAAAGCACTCGCTCATCTTCCTACATCATCCCCCCTTCTACCCTTGAGTGTCATCGGATTCTATATTGAGTCTCCAGTTTCGCCTACGCCTACAGATCTTCTTCGAATCCACATATATTCGTCCTTCAACATGAATCCAGAGTAGTACGTCCAGTATTCACAACATCGAAGCCTTTGTGGTGTACTGACGCTGTGACTATTCAGAGCTCCCCCGAAAGCCTGCTGTTCTTATGCGAAGTCCGAGCGAGGGAGAAAACAGTCTTTTGCCTCCATCGTTGGTTGAAGAATTCACTGCACTGTTACTGATGACCGCCACTTCACAGATACGACTACCTTTTTAAGCTCCTTCTCATCGGCGACTCGGGAGTGGGAAAGTCTTGCTTGCTGTTACGGTTCGCAGATGACACATACACCGAAAGCTATATCTCGACCATCGGTGTTGACTTCGTATGGCCGCCTGCTCTCGCGCCGCCGCCAGCCTTGAACTGGCCAGCTGACCACTCGAACAGAAAATCCGAACAATCGAGCTAGATGGAAAGACAGTCAAACTCCAGATCGTACGTTCCTTATAAAATTTACAAAGCAGGTCGAGAGGCTGACGCCGAAGCTAGTGGGATACCGCCGGCCAAGAGCGATTCCGAACCATCACCTCCTCCTACTACCGCGGTGCACACGGCATCTGTGTCGTCTACGATGTAACAGACATGGACTCGTTCAACAACGTGAAGCAGTGGCTTCAAGAGATTGATCGCTATGCCACAGAGGGCGTGAACAAACTGCTCGTAGGCAACAAGAGCGATATGTCGGACAAGAAGGTCGTTGAATACACTGTTGCTAAGGTGCGCCATCATATCCAGAGAACCATATCATCCTCCAGGTGCACCGGTTTGCTGATTTTGATGTTATTCAGGAGTTCGCGGACAGCCTTGGCATCCCCTTCCTGGAAACCTCAGCCAAGAACGCCTCCAACGTTGAACAAGCCTTCCTGACAATGGCCCGACAAATCAAAGAGAGAATGGGAACCACCACCGTTAACAACAAACCTACAGTCCAAGTTGGACAAGGTCAAGGTGTGCAGTCTGGCTCCGCGGGCGGGTGTTGCTAGATTATTCACTTCAGGACTCGGAAGGGTGATCGAGATTGCATTATGGACATGGAGACGATCGGTCTTATCGAGTTCGCAACCGTATACAATATGTGTAGTGTCTGCCTACAATCATGGATAGCTTGGCGAGCGTTAGAGGCTTCGGGCGATGCGAATCTTGTCGAATTGAACGGTGGACAGTGGATATCTTTCTAATGGCCGTGGCATTTCGGGGATAGAATTCGCTGTTTCTTGCAGGCTTGGCATTGTCTCATAGGTGTTTGTGCTCAGCAAATCAGATTTCTCCTTTATTTGTGTCCTCTTCGATAGTAGTTTTACGATAAGCTTCGACATGCTAATAGTATGAGCCAAATGAGGTTGCAAGGGTAAAGAAGACAGATGCCTTACCCTAAACTTCATTTCGCTGACAGCTTCATGTTCTTTTCTCCCTTTTATCAGCATGCTTCTGTGGTCATGGTGGAATGGAGGTGAAGAGAGCAATGACTGGTAAGCTTTACGAAAGGATTGGTATATAGAGATCCTTACGCTGACACGATGTGCCTACGGACAGACTTTTCAGCAGGGCTTTTTCCGATTCAACATTTGATTACGATATTCTTCTGTGGTAATTTTATCCCTACATTCTCTCCAGTGTCCCTCATACCACCCAATCCAGCCGCACCATAACTTTCACACTTCCGCCAACGAACCTCTCCATGCACTCAACTACTTTCCATCCAATATGTCATCCTTACCCACCCACCTACAACACTCCCCACAAACTCCAGGATAACAGGAACAGCCCTCTTCGTTCTCAACCCTACACAGAACCAGTCGTCTCGACAGACGTTCCTTGTCACTAGGCCTATACCCACGAGGTTTGTATTTCGATAGCAGGCTCCGTGGGTCTGATCTATACTGATCAATCTCGCGGACAAGTTGTAGCATAGCCGTGGGATCGAACATGAAGGTTGTTCTACTTCCCATCAGATTTGCTTCTGGTGTAGGTTTAGGTGGATATAATGTCCTCTTCCTCTGGGTCAAGTCGTCGAAGTTGCTATACTCCATCAGCCGCACTCACCTCTCATCATCAATCTGCCCTCTAAGAGGGCTTACCTTCATCCGCCTTTCCCTTCCACCATGGCGCCTACCCCTCCCTTTCATGTTACTTCCCTCTCCATCCTTCTCCTTCCACAACGGCAAACCTCTTATCTCCGCCCTCCTATCATTCCTCCATTTCCTGAACCACATCCACAACCACACCAGATTAATAACAAGGAACACTGAAACGAGGACTAGGCGGATTTGACAATCCCAGGTGTGAGGGAAGCGCTGCTGAAGTATTTTTTTGCCTGCAGGGGTGGATTTGCAGGGGTTGTGGGAGGCTTGTTGGAGGAGGCCTAGGCGCTGGATGTGGTTGGAGGTGTGCATTCTGGATTGGGGATGAAGTTTGGTGGAGTGGGAGGATGAGGATGTGATGTCAAAATGGAATAGGGG
>QKZZ01001074.1:0-19374 GCA_003521265.1 Cetradonia linearis
CTGATAATGGTAGGTGGTGCAGATTTGTATGAGGAATGCGTGGTAGCGGGAACAAGGAAAGGTTTTGCAACTGCTAAATATGGTGTATCAAGGTCTCCGGTGACCAACTGCTTCTCTTTCAACGCTTTCCACAGCCTCAGTCCATAAAGAGTGAATGTTCAAGCCCTTACCATCCATCGCTGCCAATTATCATAGCACCATACACCGTTCATACAAAGCCCTACACAGACAACGTCTATCCCTATTCAACCCTCATCCGTCCATCTGATCTACGATGGATATGCCTCATCCCTCTCATCTCTCCCCTTCTGAACATCCATCTCTCAAACCACCCTTCCACAAGTTTCGCATAGCTGTCTTTTCCAGGTTCCAATCCACGATGTATATATGCTGCGACTCGATCCCCATCTAACCTTGATTCCACTCACAACAACGTATACACTACCAACTATGTCATCTCCACTATCAAGGGCGAAATATAGAGCTTGGTGATGTGCCCAATCTGGCACTATCTATCATTAGTCATTCATGCCAAGGGATCTAGTTGACGGATGGGCGGGGACAGTGTACCTTTATCATCACTTGCCGCCACAGCAATCTGAATGACAATCTCACCAGGAAGATGCAAGCTACACTACAATGTCTGGCTGATGGGCATATAGTTGGACTTTGCGTAGCGTGCATAATGGGGACTAATAATGGCAAATGTTTTGAGTGACCAATGCTGCTACTAACAACGCCGGTGCTATCTATACCTTTGAAGGCATTTTTGACCATTTGTGCATACCATGCCACCTTCTCATGGAATATGTCTTAACCATTTAGAGTCCGATCTACTCAATGGAGAACGATCAACGTCTTGTAAAAGACCATTCAGGCTCCCAACCCGCCATGTCTCTGTGCCAACGCCTGCAACGATTAGCCCTTCGTCTTCGCAGTACTCCAATGCAGCCGCATCTCCAACACCCGTGTATACATCTGTCAAGGTAATGCACCCGATTGGTGACGGACCATTTCTCCTTTCGTTGATATGAACCTTGCTGAGCTTCAGACGCTGATCACTTCCCACACTTGCAAACAACAAGCCAGCCTCAGTGTGGTATTGCTTTATGTGCATGCACTTAAGTCCAGTGATAGCTGAAGCGTGATGATTTTGTATTATTGTTGAAGTGTGTTCTATGAGGACCTTTTGAGATGCATGTTGTGAATACCTCATATTTGTAAAAGCAACAGATCCGCCGTCGCCGCCACTTATGACCAGGCTCTCCGTGGGTGAAAGGTCGAAGACATCGAAACATTTAATACTACTCGCATGATTCACGAGCGGCCTTTTCCATTGCGGTGTCTCTTCGAATATAAGCGGTGTCTCATGAAGAAGCTGCTGGATACCGAGCAGCCAAAGATCTAGGCTACCGTTCGTACTTGCAGTGCATACATAAAGATCGTTCCCTTGGACAGGACCAAGAGCTCTTGCTTGAGTCAAACAATTCGTTCCGCAAGACCCCGTGAAGACTTGAAGGAACTTCTGTGTTCGCCAAGATCGATAGAGGAAAAGTCGTAGCGAGGAGTCTGAATATGCTATAGTCAGGAGGTAAGCACCGGCTTCGGGATCACTTTTCGCGTGTGGCACAGGAATAACATCAAAGTCCATGATCCGGAGGTCCGAGAATTCTGTCACCTTCGGACATTCAGCCTCGCAGATCACCCCAAGGCCAATACGAGGGACTGGTCGGATATACCAAACGATAAACTCCTCGCAACCAGCCGCACTGAAAAGCCGGCGTCCATCTTTGGACCAGCGAAGTTGCTGGATGCCAGTCGTGTGTCTTTTCAAAATGGCTGAGCATTTTGATCCAGGTTCGCTCGTCGGCTTACAGTCGAATAAACGGATAATGGTGTCCTCCGCACCTGTGGCAAGCCACCTAGACCGCAGATTGTCCTCGGCTTGGATTAGGGGCGACAAAGCCATTGCTTTTATTTCGCGCCCATGGCCACCAGGGTCGATCACACGATGCGAAGGATGATCCTGAGAGTGCACGTGGCATAGCTTGGCCTGCGTCCAGACCAAGCTACCACCACCAGCACCGCTCACGTGAGGTACATAGTCCCAATTTCTGTGCGCATTGCCACACTCTACACTTAGCACTTCTACCCTTTGCGATTCATTCCATGCAACGAATTCTTTGCTGCGGAAACCCCACAAGAGTAATTCTTTAGCCGCGAGACTGAAAGATGCGCCTTCGATGAACGGTCCGAAAGGGAGCTTGCAGTCATGTACTGTCTTCAATTGTGGAACAACATCCCCGTTAGGACCGTCAGGACGACCTACACTCAATTCATGTACCTTATATCGTCCATCTCTACCAGTTGTAACAAGGTGTATCTTGCTGCTTTTGGGTCGTACATGTTCATCAGCAAGCATCACGATGGACGTCACCGACTCTTCATGTGCTGAGACACGGAGAATCATAGGTTCTAATTGAGACTCTAAGGACCTTGAAATGTTGCACACGCCCAAGTCTCCATTACGCGAACCTAAAATTAACAATTCAATCTTCTTCTTGACAAAAAGCGAGCTTGTCACAACGAAGTCCGCAGGCATCTTAATTTCCGAAGGCTTCAACTCCGTTGACGGACGCGCGCCCGCGACTTCGAACAACATCACCGATATCGAAGAAGACCACAAACGTGTGGCGACCATGCCAACCTTCTGTTTCCTCGTTGGGACAACTTGATAGTAGACGCCCTTGTTGTCCGAGCCTAAAGAGTCAGCGCTTGAGTCAATTCCCCAGTCTGCAGGCAGTGTTTCCGCTTGAAGGTATGCCACCTTACTAGGAAGTTTTAATATGATATTGAGAGTCCTTGTACCATTATGATAGAGATAGATCGAACCTTCGTTGCCGGTCAGACAGGCTAATGCTGGGGATCGAACGCTGGTAGCAATACACGAGGACTCTAGGTTCTTCTCGCGAGCGATAACGCGATAAGAAACCAAAGGAACATCGTGCCGGCCATGCTGTAACATGCCGAGCAACAGGACGCCAATGTCTGTGGACACTAGGAACTCACTCTCATTAAGCCAACAGAATGTCTTGAAAGAATCGGTCTCAGATCTTCGAGAATGACCGCCAGTGGTTTCCGGCTGCTTTGATAGTCTGAGCTTTTTAGATTCGGGC
Organism: Cetradonia linearis; assembly: GCA_003521265.1. NCBI lineage: Eukaryota > Fungi > Ascomycota > Lecanoromycetes > Lecanorales > Cladoniaceae > Cetradonia > Cetradonia linearis. The sequence continues at coordinate 3,177 of QKZZ01001074.1, forward strand.
TCTGGGGTCGGCAAATGTTTATTGGCGCGCTCATTATCGTGATGAGGTACAGATTCCGCCTTGGGAGTGTATGCCGATTGAGTTACGTAGTCTTTGTTAGGCCCAGAGACTGTAAATATTGATGTCCATTGCGTCACTAACAGGTTCTCCACGTGAAACGTGTAATCGAATTGATAGTTATCCGGCTCACAGACGTGGTTTCCACTTGCTGTTAGTTTAATAGCATCTGTGTTCCTCGGTCGTTCTGAGCTTTTGCTGTTGTCTTCGGGGAAGTCCAAAGCGTGAAAGATATTGTCTACAGATTGCTTGTCCTCAACTTTCACAAACCATAGCTCGATAGTCTGTGTAAGCCTCTTCAAACGCCACACGTATTGACGACTAGTAGGGAGCTCCATGCCTACGGTAGTGGTGAAGAGGCCAGTTTCTGAGTAGAGTGCTTCGCCATCATATGAATCATCTGTAGGATACCTGGGAGTAAGAGTCGCAATCCCCTCAAAGTTCCCGCAATTTTCGGATTTAAGTTTGCATCGGACAATTCTAGATATTTGCCAATCACCACTTAGAGTATGGAATATGTGCCCTGATTGTGGTTGACTTTGTTCTGGAGGGGGAACATGGAGGCTCTTGTTGATAGTGGACCCATTCGGTAACAAATCATATACATCTTGAATTCCGAATTGATGGGAGCGATCCCCAGCTCGCAAGTTAAGTTCGTCGATTGCGACATCATAGGAATTGACCTGGCCATCAGCCCCCCCGGTAGCAATCACACTATTGTCCATCGAATGTTGGCAGACTGTTATAGCATGTATGTTCTTTCCAGAGTGATACCTGTATGTTTTGAGGTGTTGCAACTCAAATTTCGGTTTGTTCGATTTAAGCGGTACGTCTTCCTCACTGGCCTTCGGATGCATCAACCAAGTTTGAGCAGTGGCGTCCTCCCCGAATGATATCAGCCCCCAATTCTCATTTTTCTGCCCCAAGAACCGTAAACCCCAGATGCGGGACGCATGACCCATCCCTTTTGCAACAGAATACACTGAATCAGCTTCAGAGGCCTCAACATGGAAGCCCGATTCTGGACTAGGTTGTACTTCGTCTGCTCTTAGCAATTTACTCACGTCAGAGATATCCCATATCCTAATTGTCCTATCGTCGCTACAGCTAGCCAGAAGGCGTTGAAGCGCGCCATTTTCGACTTTTTCTGAAATTTGTACACCAAAGACAGAACCCTGGTGCCCACGAAAGATACGATACTGCACGGATCGTGAGACATCGTAGGAACCAGGAAGAAAAGACCACAACAAGACCTCTCCGAAGAACGTCCCTCCTGCAATGAGCACGCAGCCTGTGCTCGTTGGAAATATATGCGCTGAATAGAGCATTGATGGTGGACCTGAAGTCAATACTTGTATAGTGTGCTTTGGTATTTCCTCTGGGGCACGAGGTATGATGAGACGTAACAGAATCACTTTATTGTGCGAATTGACAAGAAATGCCCAAATACTTGTCGACCTGTGGAATAATTCATCAGTGTCCGGGTTGATGAAAGAGGCGTCTAGAATCCAATCACCGGTATTGACTGGACGAAGCAACACGTTAATGTGCATTCGGTCCGTGCCGGTCGACCCATGGCTGATAATAAGTTCGAGGACAGAGACATATCCGGCACCCCAAACCAACAGAGTTGCCCAAGAATCATCAGCGTCAAAACCCTGGTCAATTTGGTGACATACTATGCCATGAATCACGTGTTCATCAAAAACCTTCAGAGTCTTAAGAAGCTCCTTAGTCTCATGGTCAAAGAGCCTCAGAAACTGTCCTTCACCAGCGAGCAGGTAGAGGCGATCCAATTTCAAAAAGGTCAATGCAGTGATAGGATTAAGTACATTGTGTAACTATGTGCGGAGAGTAAGTCGTGTTCATAAAGCTAAAACGAAGGAGACCGACCTGCAGCAGGTCATCTACCCTGTGGCTTGGTGTGCAATCCAGGGCGGTTTCCCGCTTGGTCGATTGCTCTGCTGGTCCCTGCCCAGTTGTCGGTCCCTCTGCTGATGATACGGATGTGACCTCCGCCATTGTGAAGAATGTTAAGCTACTGAGAAGAAGAAAAAGTGAGCAGAGAAATTTCCAACACTGTCGGGTTCACAATAAAGCGGCCGCACTTGCCTCCCCACGCAAATTAGCAAATAGAAGGAGCAATGTACATATCTCCCTACTACAAACGGCAAAAGTAAAAGAATTGTGCATCTTCTACTACATAATTTGGAAATAGTGAACGGAAAAGCGGGTGGGAGTTACAGCGCTAGCGGCCGGACACAAGCAAGCACTTTTGTTTGCTTCCATCAGCAACAGCAACAGCAACAGCAACAGCGAGCTATGTAAGCTGACTTTTAGCTGGAAAAAAATTGGGAAAAAAATGAGCGCGGCAAGGCTCGAACTTGCGACCTTCTCCGATTCACAGATAATAAATGTAAAGGAGACATAATAACCACTATACTACGCACTGAGATGATTATTAGTCTTTGAAGGAAAGCAACATCATTTCGAACCAACATACCCCGCTTTTAATCAGCCATACAAAGAAATATCAAGTTTGTCTAATTATATTATATAATAATTTTAACACAATTGACCATAATTATGTGGCAGTGCCTACTAATGATTCGCCTATGAGTTGTCTGCTGCTTGATGCTATAACAAAACGCTATGATAGGGTATCTTGTTATACATACGCTAAATATCAGAAGCTCGGAATGTTTAATCAAGCATGAAGTTCAATCGATGCATTTTTCAATGCGCAAACCATATAATGTTACAGCTCCCAGCTCAGGATGTCGATCTTCCTCAATTTTGGAGGCCAATCCATTCCCCCTGTCCCCCTACCTTCTCGGCCGCTTTTAGTACCGGAGACCTCAGCTTCGGCATAGGCATTGCCAGTCCCTGGCCTGATCGAAGCGTAGGCTCTGGCAAAAGTGTTGAAAGGAGTCGACTCATCTCGCCACCATTCGTCAGACCCGCCCGGGTCCCGAAGCACCTCTAATGCATTAGCTTGAGACGTAGATATTGGGTCCGACGTGGTCATACTCGAATCATTACCATCTCGAGACCTTTTAGTCTGAATCTCAGCCGACGCCTGCTTCCTTTGTAGGACAGTGTCTCGTACGACCTCCAGATCATTGTCCGTCAACTTCGGCGTGGCACTCCCAGGCACATGCCTTGTGCGAGAACTAATCTGCTTCTCGATGAGGCATCTTCCTTCCGCAAGGTCCACATCCTGGGCAATTTCCTTCATTAAGTTAATTTGCCTCTGGGTTATACCTTCAAAGTACTTCGTTTTCAGAACGTCATTTGGAGTCACTCCCCAACCCGATAAAATCATTGCGCCGCGCGATACGGGTCGATCGTGCCTATCTCTGGCTGTCGGCTTGTATGCAGGGCTGCGAAAAGATTTGACGGTGTTCATGAACTCTTTGAATCGGGCATGTTGAGAGGATCCTGGGGGACCCTGGGCGCCATCAGATCCAAAAGGTGGACTGTGCTCTTTCCAGGGAACAGATCGTCGGCTTGGTGTCTGCTTACATGGGGAGGAGCTTTCTAGGACTGTCTCCTTTGGTTTCTTTCTCTGCTTTCCTCGGTCATCTCCCGTAAGGTCGATGATAGAAATTGACCTTCGTTCTTTGGATACGGCCGAACTGGTAGAAGGTGACGTTGTTTGAAAGTGTGCTCTCGGATTCTGGTTGATGTCGTCTTTTCCCTTGACCTCGTTCTGTTTCTTTGAGCTAAGAGATAATGCTTCATCGAGGTTACGGCGAGTGAGCACGAGCTTCCGGAATTGTGGTTCCAGAATTTCTGAGCGGTAAAATACCTCGTATGTCATCGGGTCTTTTCCCTCTTCAGTACATTGGACCACGTATTGGGCATATTCTGTTTTTTGTCTTATGATGAAATCGTCCCACAAGGACTGATGTTCCATTCTGCCTGCGCTTAGCAGACTACCTATCTTTGTACACATAGCGACAAAATGTTTGAGGTCTCCACTGTAGCTGGGGTAAGTCCTTTGGAATCTATCAAAGAGAGTTGCGGGTTCTGATGACGCTTCCTTTTCAACGATGAGTACTTCATGGCTCCCATTCCGAGGGTCTTCAACAATAGCCTCTGGAGCCCGGTCGACGCCGATCTCCTCAGATTGTTGGTCTTGTGCGCCTGACTTGGCCTCATCATCATCGAGCGCAGTAGGGCGGCTTTCCTGTTGAATTGTGGGGGTGTCGACATCCATATTGATCTCTAGTGGTTGAATTGTCTGCTCCAGATGCATTGGAGAACTTTTGGCAGGGTGAGAGGCATCCGCTGCAAGATGCATGCGATTTAGAACCAGACCTAGTAGAGGAGACCCTCTAACGCTTGCTGATGATGTCTCAACAGCCTTCACGGCCTGCTGGCATTCGTCATCTTCAGTGTCAGCCTTCTCGTGGGAATTGGTCTTAGTGTGCGTAATCTCGACGCCAGCCAACGGGGTTTCAACAGATATGCAGGGTTTATTTAGGCGGTGATGGGGGAGTCTGGTAGGGCTCTGCATTGGCCTACCGCCCTCACTACTTTTTCTAGACGCCAAAAATTCTTCACGTATTTTGCGGGCTCCCTCTGAAGGATCTTGCCTGTCTTCAAGTTCTTGAGAGAATTCGAAATTAGCTCGGAATTCCCGGCGTTTGGACATATTAGGCGACAGGGAATTTGCATCCTCGGATTTGCGCTTCAGTTTGTCACCCCTGGGAGGGCTGTTCATGAGCTGCTGTGTTTCCGACCCACAGCGAGGCGTGTCAATCCCGTTAGTGCTCAGTCTCTGTGGTAGCTCATCCGCACTTTGTACCGCTGGGATCGGACCCTCTAAAAGTATCTGGGTCTCATGGTCTGAATCCAGCTTAATCGTCTCGAGCATTACTGCCTCGTTCGGTCCGTGGTCATTAATGGTAATCTTGTCCATCTCGGGGTTTCTTAAAATGACAGATCCCCCGTTCACTGTGGGTGGATGAGTTTCAGCACTTGGGCCAGCCAGGTTTTCAGACACCGACAGAGTCACATGGCTGGTGCTGTCTGGTGGGCTGCCGTTCGGATGGCCGGGTGATTCGGATTTCGACGGCGAACGAAGCTCTATCAATCTTTTTTGACCGTTTGGATATGGAGTTCGTTTGACTTGGGTGATTGGTAGCTCTGGTTGAGAAGCAGTAGATGGAAACCGTTGCATTGGCGCAGAATCTTGATTGATAGTCCCGACTTCGGTTAGAGGATCTGGTACCTTCATTTCCAGGTCTGATTCCGAGGATTGAGATGCTACATCCATTGAAACCGATGGCTCATTCTGGGCCGGATATTCAATTGATACCTGAGTGGACATTGCCAGTAAAGAGACGTTCCTACTGTCGTGACATTGCTCGATATGATACTTGAGGGCACCAGAAGTCGTATAAGATTTATCGCACTCCTCCCTGGTGCATTTATGTATCTGGCGTAATCCTCTATCCCCATGGCAGCGCTCGGTATGATAGTCCAGCGAAATTGCATTTTTATATGTCTTTCCACAGTCAATTGCACCGCACTTGAACAAGGCTTTATCTTCGCCAGTCAAGTTGGAGATGGCACTTGGTGATGGTTCCATTGAAGTTCTCGTTGATGCTAGCCCAGGTGCAGCGGTAGGCGGTGGCATGGTAACAGGACTCGATGTAAGTGATTGGTTCACTGGTATCCTGGTCAGGCTGCCTGGAGAGTGCGGTGCTACTGGCCGTCTTCTAGATTGATCTTCTGAATGCTCAGCACTTGCCATGCTACTATCTGGCGGTAGCTGATTACGATCAGGGGAAGGTGGCCATTCTCCGGAAGAGGCCGGGACATCGGATTCTGAGTCGTTAGGAGTTTCAGCCTTGACGCTCTGGGCTTCATTCGCAATGTTTATTCCACGTTTACGCTTACGAGGATTTGTCACTCGTCGGGTATCAAGGTCAGCTTCTCGATTCAGCGATTGGAGTATAGAGATAGGGATGTTTGCTACAGGGTCTCGGTGCCCAGGCTCCGCTGGTAGCCAAGCTAGACGAGTTGTTAGCTTCACAACGGGAACTCTTCATTTCAGTCTCAGTTCAGTCCTGCTTTACTCACAGTTTTCGCTGTCTAACAAAGCTTCCTGATCCTTCGGAATTCTCACATCTCTGCTGCTGATTCTGTTGCGTGTAGGGCGTTGAGTCTGCTCCCTGGTCATTGCAGTCGGGACTGGTTCGTGGTTGGCAGCGGGCTTGGGCAAGCTGGTCGTAGTTTCCTTGACAGGAGATTTCTGAGATGGAACACCAGTGAATGAAGTCGGAGAGGGTCCAGAATTCTCGATCCTTCCTTCCCCTTGCATTTTCATACCTCTGCCGCCAGGAGCTGAAATGGCCGCTGGAGGTTTAGTAGTCGCACGTAAGATTGGATTGACTTTTACTATAGGTTGTGCCTGTTGCACAAGACCCAACAGTGCAGCACTAGCGTGGGCGAGGTCCTTCTTCCCATTCACGGTCGGCCTTCCAGGATGAATTTGCTCAGTGTCTGACAATGAATTATCAGAGGCTCCGTTCTTGGAGTAACTTCCATTCGAAAGTGCGTCAGTGTTGTTGGTGTCAGCCCTTGGAGGCGTCAAGCCAGCGCCGGATTGCTTGCCAGAAATCCCTGCCTTTAAGCTGCGCACGGCTGGCATACCAGAGAAGGGAGCCTGGGTTGCAAATCCTGCTTGACTGATTGATTCAAACTCCGCAACAGAAGACGTGGTACTGAACTGAGATCTGATAGAAGGATTGGGGGATAATTGATCACCTCCAGAATCTCGACTTCGCAAAGCTTCAAGCTTCTGAAGAAGTTCCTTAATCTCTCGACAACTCTCAACCGAATATGGGGTGGCGAATCCAAAGTTGCCAGAGCCATTCGCACCAATGCTCTTAAAATCATTGACATCTATAGTTATTCTTTCTTGTCGGGGACCTCGATGCGTTGCGACGATATCGAAATCGAGCAATTGAATCAAACCCCCAGGGGTACCATGAGTCAAGCTTCTGTTGCTCTTCGCACTGTATCGTTGTGAAGCATCTGAGCTGATCTTCACCTTGATTCGTGCTTTTCCATCCGAGACCGTGGCTTTAGGGCGCTCGTCAAACGTTTCGAACTTTGGCCATAATTGGTGAGCAAGAAGTGCAAGTGAGGGACTTTAGGACTGCTACCTTGATAATTTGAACGATCCTAGGCTTTGGGAATTTCAATCTTAGACTGCTGCCATCGTCCTCAATGGCGAGGTCTCCAACCCTTCCCGTACTTAAAGAATTGTTGGCATTATTTTCTCTCCATTGTAATCCTTCACCAAGCTCTTGCCCTACGGTCTTCGCTATCCACTCAACCAAGAGAGCCGACATCGTGATCAGAGTGTAGCTTGCGGTTCAATGACATATTCTAAGCCGTAACGGAGTCACAGACTCCTCATGCAATATTGACCTTCAGGTCATTCGGGCGGATGCCTCAGTCACATAGGCTCGAAAGCGTTGGTCAAGACCGGCTGCATGTGTAGGAAGAATAGTGCAGGGTTCAACGCGTTCCAGATGCAGGCAAGGCATCTTCTATCGGGCAAGTCAGGATGTCGTAAAAATACAGTGACCTAAAAGTGCGGCGGGGAAGGTTTAACCGGTGCATGCCAAGCCTTTTGCCAGAGCTAGTGGCAGTGGATTATGACGGAGTCCTTTCATGGGAGCTGATACTGCTTGCTGTATGGAAAGACCGATCTCTTCAAGCTCTCGTATAGGGCTACGGCTTACTGTGGCAACTTCGGGGCGCAAAGCTAGCGGACTTTGTTGACAAAAAGCTATGCATAAATCCGCTGGAAAACACCAACATACTATGGTGAAGCTCTTCGCACAGGCCAGATGGTAACACCTGCCCACTAGTCTTTGTATAAGCAATGCGAGCGTTGTATCAGAGCACCCATCAACTGACGTGATTACCATGAGACGCCTACCAATACACAAGAAGCATGGGTTCTCAGTCCATGAGGGACCGCGACAGTCCTTCTGCCTCCTCCAGCTTCCTCATTCCCCAGCCTCGCCAGTCACGCCGGGAATCACTTACGTCACTGTCCAGCACAAGTCAGCTCGATAAAGAAACATTGTCGCAGGCACTCGATCAGATCCACAACTCAGCAAGCCAGACGGAAACTTTGACTACCTTCAACGAGTACACCTCCCCCCCTTCCTCGTCCTCTGGCCTTGACTCCAAGGGCATCACAAGCGAGCTCCAAGGTGGATTAAGCGGGCTTTATAGCAGGTTCAGGGCGTCTGTTGGGAGTGTCAAGGAGATCGTACATTTTGGAGGCGAAGAACCCGTGGAAGAGACGCCATCATCCGCAAGCCAGAATGCCAGCATCAAAAGTCCGGCACCATCTGCAACGAATCTTGGCCAGTCGGTTCGAATTACCAACTCCTCTACTGCAACTCTACAAGATGCCTCCACCGTTAGTCTTGAACAGCGGTCAACTACAGGCACTACCAATGCCGAAGCGCTGAACAATGAAGTTGTTCGGCAACTAAAGCCCTCGAAAATCTCATTGGGAGGTTCGAGTTCTCGATCAGCGACTGGATCCTTCACAACACTGAAGTCCCCTGCTACAATTTTGACTCAATCCGCGCAGACTTCCACGATCGGTCCAGCTCTGGCAGAAGTCAATATCAGTGCTGTCAAGCGGGGAGCCATCGGGATGGAGCGGCGATCTAAATCAACAAGTATTTCGCCCATCGGATCTTATGGGCCTAGCGGCAATGCAGGGGCACAAAAAGCCAAATACCCAGAGTCATCGAAGAGAATTCCTGATGCTACTACGATTAAAACCTCAAATACTTTGCTCTCGAGCAGGCCTGCCCGTAGCATAGGTGATCAACAGTCTCTACAGTCGGACTCTGATCGTGCCAAAAGCTCTACAGCGAGCCTTTACGAAGCAACTAGTGGTAACGATAGGGGGAAAGTGGACGAAAAACAAGCCAGGGGTCTTATACAGCCTTTTCCCGGCTTTTCCTCAGATGGACATGAGGAAGATACGTACGCTGTCACCGAAACTTCGTCAGACGCGGATGAAAACGGCGTAGCGCCCTCAAGGATGATCCCAATCTACGGCGAAGAGCAAGATGACGTCTTTGAAACCTCTGAAAGACGCTCAGAAAGTCAGACAGCTCATAAGCCGACTAAAATTGCCGGATATCAGCATCTAGCATTGCCGCTGCGCAAGACCATGGCGCCATCCTTGGTCAGTAGGCCAGACTCACCAAATCAAAGTCTCTCCCGGGCATCGTCTTACCAGACCAGTACCGATAGTATAACCAATACTTTGGTGACGCCGTCACTGAATGCTGAATATGACGAAACTTCACAGGTCGCACAGGGTAAAATCATTACTACTCGGCCACCAGATCCATCTGCTTTTCATAAAGATCTGAGGACTATGAACGTCTTCTCTCAGGTGAAGAATAAAGTCCTCAATAAGGAGTATTGGATGAAAGACGAAAATGCTAGAGACTGTTTCTTCTGCGGCGATTCATTCACAATGGTCAGAAGAAAGCATCACTGCAGTGAGTAACCTGAGACAATGCAAATTACGGAAGTTATATACTAAGTTAAAGTTCAGGGACCTGTGGTCAGATATTCGATGCTAAGTGCACATCCATTATTTCTGGTAAGCATTTTGGGCAACCGGGCAGCCTGCGTGTGTGCAAGCCTTGCGAAGGGATCATTAATGGGGAGGATGACTCATCAGAATTCTCGGATGATGGTAGCCTCTCCGCCCGTGGTATAAGGCCAAGGCATGGTTCTACAGGCGCGAGTGATGTGCTCGTTAGTCGTAGTCCCCATGCCCCTGCAAGCCCCACAAGCGCCAGAGGCTCCCATCGGGGCCCGAAAACCCCAGACCTCTCCGTCCCGACGATGTCCATCCCTGCAACAAGGAAGGCAGGGAGTGAACGGAGCAGAAAGCCTACCGTCCTGGAAATTGATGTACCCCGGATTCTCACAAGGCCATCTTCATCTCGATCCCTCAAGTCTTCTTTCATCAGCAAGTCTTACCATTCTGGACACCGCCGGCATAATTCCCGTAATCTTCTGCAGCGGGGTTTCAAGCCGGTCAATGAGGATGACGCACCATTCCATCAAACCCCAGTAGATGACAAGACACGATCTCGTCGACTGCCAACCTTTCATGATGATAATATCATCGACCCCGACCTCGCTCCATATCTCTCTGATGAGGGCTCCACGGGTGACGAACAGGTGAGCATAATGGCTGCACTGAATGGCGAAGGACTCTCTAGAAGCTTTGAGAATGAGAGACACGGTTTCGGTGGACTCACATCTTTCAAGAAAGCTCGGTCAAGGATCGGTGACAAAAGTATAAGTGGGGTCACATTTGCCAGTCGGGATGCAGAAAATCACAGTCTGAACAGCTTATACACAACTAACGTACCTCGTTCCTCCAAGCGACGCAACCTTAGTGCTACAGGCAATGTGCATTTACGTCCTTCGCCAAGAAGTTACCGTGGAACTCCAGCAGCGCCCACATTCAATCTCGATCTACGTGAAAGCACTAGCATCTCCGCCATTGCCCAAGCTGGGCTTTCGGCCTCCCCATCTGGAGCAACAAGGATGATCCGGAGCTCATCAATGAGAGGCGCTGCTGCTCCCGCGGTCGAGTTGAACAATGCAAGTCTTCGACATGTTCGAAAATTGCTCCATCAGCTTTTGCAAGATTCAAAGGTCTCGAACGTCGCTAGTTGGGAAAAAGCTCTCATTCCGATCCTGCTCCGGGCCACAGATGATGTCAATCCTGATGTCCAAAATGGTGACGACATTGACATACGACACTACGTGAAATTAAAAAAGATACCTGGAGGTCGACCGGGAGATACAGCATATGTCTCAGGACTGGTTTTCACAAAGAATCTCGCTCTGAAAGGTATGCCGAGAAGTATAGCTCATCCTAATATACTAATCTTAACATTTCCACTTGAATATGCTCGGCATCAACAGCATTTCATGAGTCTGGAGCCTGTTATAAAACAGGAACGCGAATTTTTGCACAATCTCGTTAATCGAATCGCCGCTTTACGGCCTCAGCTTTTGCTTGTAGAACGCAGTGTTTCCGGACTAGCACTTCAATTCTTGGAGCAGGCCAGTATTGCAACAGCATACAATGTTAAAGCCTCTGTGCTTGAGGCTGTTTCGCGTTGCTGCCAGACAAGGATCATATCTTCTATCGACAAACTGGCTGTCAAACCTGCGCAAGCAGGTAAATGTGCAGCTTTCTATCTCAAGACATACGTCAACGGTGGAAGGAAAAAGACCTACATGTTTCTCTCCGGTTGTGCGAAAGAACTTGGATGCACGATAGTACTTCGAGGCGCTGAGGACCCGATCTTGGCAAAGATGAAGCGCATTACCGAATTCATGATATACGTCGTTTACAATCTCAAGTTAGAAACGTGTCTGATGAGAGACGAAGTTGCGGCTATACCGGCGAACACCGAAATCGGTTCACTGTCTACAGGCACAGACACACATTCGAAGGCGTTCAGAACCAACCAATTGGATCATCTGCAAAGCAAAGATAGTGCAGCTAGCACAACTCCAAAAAACCTAGCAAACGGAGATACGCAAAATAACCCAGAGAATGCTAGTAAGGGCCATCTTCGTACTCAACAAGTGGAAAATATAGGAGCAGAGAAGCCGAAGGCTAGCCTGCCGGACGAGGACTCTGTGCCAGAAGACGTTCCGATGCCAACTTTCTACGGTGATATGGTTGAAGAACATAAGACCAAGATTCTCTCTGCATCTCCTTTCGTGAAATTTGTACAGCCGTATCTCCTTATGCGTGCTAGGGAACAAGAAAGACGCTTGGCATATCTCAAAAGGCTTCGAGACCAAGATATCATTGAAGAACAGACTATGGACGAGAAGTCAAAGCCGGAGAAATTTGATCTCATCAAGCCCGAAATGGTCCATGAAAGAGTGCATACTGTGTCAAGAATGGTTCGTGAAGTGCTTCATGCAGTCCATGATGCAGAGTATGATAAGGCGCTACATAATTACCAAACTCAAAGCAAGCAATGGGAGACCTATATAGCTGGAAACAACAATCTATTCGATCCTTTTGCACATCAAAACATCGCTGTCTTGTATAGTGTGGTTTGTACTGTTACAACTGTACCATGCTCGGGTCCAGATCTGTTGGCCTTAGGGTTTTATAACGAGCATGAGACCGATGCGGATTTCGAAGCAGATTGTACTCTTGGCCAGTATGTGGAAGACCTGTGCCTTGGAGCGAATACCGTTTGCACTGCTAACGGCTGCGAAAAAAAAATGCTTGATCATCATCGACAATATGTTCATGGTGAAGCTCAGCTCAGTGTTTTTGTCGAGCGCTGTCCTTGCAGACTCCGAGGACTGCAGGACACAATATTGATGTGGAGCACATGCCGAATATGTAACAATGAAACTCAGATCTTGCCCATGTCTGAGAATACATGGAAGTATTCTTTCGGGAAATACTTAGAGCTATCTTTTTGGAGCAGCGAGTTGCATGCCAGGGCTGATGTATGTCCTCACGATCTTCATCGAAATCACCTTCGATACTTTGGTTTCAAGGACATGGCACTTCGAGTCCACTATGATCCGATTACTCTGCTCGAGATTATTGTGCCTAGGGCTAGGGTTACATGGAAAGTAGACAATGATTTGCGTTTCAGGAACGATGTATTCACAAAGATTGAGGACCGTCTGAACAGGTACATGCTATCTGTGAAAAGTCGCATTAAGAGCATAAACATAGAAAGCGTGGTGCGGGAAAAGACTGAAAACTGCAAATTGGAGATCGAAAAGCTCTCGAAAAGGGCTTCGGACGAACATCATGCACTCATCCAGAAACTCCGAGAGAAATACATGGGCTCGAAATATTACGAGATCGTCCCTTTAAATCGAGCAATTCGGGCTGTGCAGGAGAAAGTTGCTGAGTGGGATAATGCATTTGCCGATTTTGATCAGAACTATTTCCCTTCCGACAACGATATCCGACGTCTGACAACTCTTCAATTAAAGAAGATCTTCATGGATCGCGACGCTTCGGTCACAACGGTGGCCTCTACATACGACGACATAAGAACTGCAATAGAAGAAGAACCGCTCACTGAAAAAACTTCCGCCGACTTCGTCCCTGCATTAGCCCCTTTAACGAGGCAGATGTCATCGGAAAAGGCTCAGGATATGCTTGCTGCTGTCGTCGAGAAGAACGTTGGCACAAATCGCCAACCTAATAAACATCAAAGTGCGCCACCTACAGCTGTACCGGTGCTCGAACCTGAGGTGGAGGCCGACCCTCAAGCTCCCAAAGGAGGCGATATTCGTCATTTAGATCTTGCTGTGTCATCTGACCGATTTCAGCACAACCAAATAGCGCCAGTGAATGAGCAGCAGGCCTCAGTCGGTGAAAATACTGGCGAGAGCACTGGCCTTCCAACGCAGCCGGATTTCAATCAACACATAGAGGTCAGTAAGACCAGTCACGACAATGGCTTCAAGAGAGCCAATGAGGCAGATCCCGAGCCTCCTAAAGCTACCGAACCCAGCCAGATGTCTGGAATTCCTCGACCCGTTGATGGCCACCAGCGGAACACTAGATCTAACATATCACCAACGCTTTCCCGCACGCAGTCCCAACCGGCGCACCTGAGAAATAACCTGACTACTAGTAGCAGTCAGTCGTCCACGGCAACACCACAATCTTCAATCTCAACCAGCCAAGCCCCCGCCCCAGGTGCCACCGCAGCGCCTCCAACAATGAGTCCTACCAAACCTATAGACAAAAAGCTCTCCGATCGTCTGGGTCTCAGTGCACTAAAGCAAACCAGCATGACAGCCCAATCCATGATTCCCCGATCAATCGCCAGTAGAAGGAAGGACTCGAAAGTATCCAACCTAGCGAAACACTTCGAACAGTTGAGTCGCGAGTTTGAAAAAGAGCGTATTCGTGAGCGAAGGCAGCGTGCAGCCAAGAGTCGGCAAGCACGAGCATATCCCATGGCAGCGTCGAAACCCATCGTTCAAGTCTATCGGAATGTCCACGAAGCGGTTGAAGAGAAAGATCCTTCTGACGAGGATCTTCTTTCGTCAGACCTATCTCATATCGAGCAATACAGGTCTCCGAATACAATCAATCAAATGGCCAAAAGTACAAATGATCAGACTCTGGGTGTAGGCTTCCATGCAGAAGAGGTCACCGCAGAGAACACTGAAACAGATGACAAGACTCTTGATAGCCATGCTGAATCTGAGGTTGAAGGAGAAGGCAACCGCAGCGATGAGGAACAGTTGGTTCTAGACGATATCCATATTCCGGGAACTGCGGACGAACACCATGCCCTATCGCCGGAGGAAGCTCAGCTGGACGTCAAGCTTGATTTGCCAAAGCACGAGAAGAATTCGATTATGAAGATGTTGACCAATTTCTGGGCCGAGAGATCAGCAAGTGGCTGGCAGCCATTGGATTACCCTTTGAACACGACCGATCATATATTTGCAGACTCGGATATCATCGTAAGAGAAGACGAGCCAAGCTCTCTGATAGCCTTCGCTTTGGGGTCCAAAAGCTACCAAGCGAAATTGCGCAGTATCTCACAAAGTGAAGGGTCTTCCGATGAACAGAACGAAAGTAGTCGTGCTCAGAGTTCTGCTACCAATCCTGTACAAGCTGGAGTAGAGGAGTCATTGTTGAGACCTACTGGCACGCACGTTAAGTACCAATTTTCCGAGGGCTCCGCAAATATGCTTTGTAAGGTTTTCTATGCCGAGCAGTTTGATGCAGTCCGCAGGAAATGCGGCGTTTCTGAACGCATCGTGGAATCGCTCTCCCGCTGCATGAAATGGGACAGCAAAGGTGGTAAGACGAAATCAGTATTCCTGAAGACCCTCGATGATCGTTTCGTCCTCAAATCACTGGCCGCAATCGAAACTCAAGCCTTCCTGCGCTTCGCCCCTGCCTACTTCCGCATCATGTCAGAATCGCTATTTCACGAACTTCCTTCCGTCATTGCGAAGATGTTCGGATTCTACCAGATAATCATCAAGAATCCTGCAACAGGTATCGAATTTAATTGGTTCCTACTCGTAATGGAGAACCTCTTCTACGACCGCTCCCCCACACGCATCTTCGATCTCAAAGGCTCAATGCGTAATCGCCGCATCCAATCGACGGGCGAACAAAACGAAGTCCTCCTCGACGAAAACATGGTCGAATTCATCTACGAATCTCCCTTGTTCGCACGCGAACATTCTAAGAAGCTCCTCCGTGCCAGTGTCTGGAATGATACTCTCTTCTTATCTCGACAAAATGTAATGGATTACTCGCTTATGATCGCCATTGATGAGAATCGGAAGGAGCTTGTGGTGGGTATTATTGATTGTATTAGGACTTATACTTGGGATAAAAAATTGGAGACTTGGATTAAGGATCGCGGGAAGAATAAGCCGACGGTTACGAGCCCGAAGGAGTATAAAGCGAGGTTTAGGGAGGCGATGGGGAGATACGTTTTGCAGGCTCCGAAGTAGGTGATCGACTCTTCCCTTCTATGTACATGATCATGAAATTTGAGCTGACAGCGACACAGTTGCTGGCATCAATTTCAAACACATCGCGCGGGTACGAGAGCGTTGGCTGGAGATGATCCGGGAGACGAAAGAGAGTTGCAGGAGCTGTGACACACTGTGATGTTTTTTTGCATTGTTACCTCTTGGCGTAGCATTCGTGGTGTTGAGGCGCAGGTGATCTGGCTGCATTGGCATCTGCATTGGAATGGGGGTTAAGTGACGCATCATGATACCAACGGCGTAGCATAAGTGTATGTAATACATACATTCAACAGAATGATACTAGGAAATCGAAATACAACCTTCTACAGACATCACGAACGGTCAGTAGACCCAATGTACAGCTCTCGTACCATATTCTAACATCATAAGATTACGTATCATAAGAGTAAGGGTATCTTCCAAATCATCTCCCACACTCCAGTCTATCATAAAACCCATAGCAACACCAATTTCCTAAAGCCAGCAGTATCCACCGGCCTCGCCGGAAATCAACCCCTCCTCACCCCTCTAAGGC